>PVJA010048333.1:0-14258 GCA_004027025.1 Myocastor coypus | reverse complement strand
TTTGCATATGTAGGGCTGGCTTATTTCACTTATGAGTATATGTTCAAGATACATCCACTTATATATGAAGTCTTCTAGTTTATCATTCCTTATAGCTGAGTAATATTCCATTTTATGAAGATATCACATCTCTTTTAACCATTCTTCGGATGATGGGCATTTTGGCTGTTTCCAAGATTTGGCTATCACAAATCGTGCTTCTATGAGCATAGGTGCACAGATAACACTATGATAGGATGTTTCCAGTTAGCAATACTCATTTTGTAGGCTTGCATAAAGATGAAGGGCTGCCTCAAAGCAATTATGACCATGTCTGACACTATGACAAGTTTAATGAATGGGAAACACATGGGTTGTTGCTATTGGAATTCAGTGATAAAAGGGCACAGTCTCACCTCTTTGAGGACTTCTAACTCTAGTTGAGAAGACAAAAAGGTAAACAACTGAATCAGTGGGAGGCAGTGTGACAAAAGCTATATTCCTGCCTCAGACTGCAGGGATCTTCCTCATATGATTTTAGTCTTCCTTTTACAGAAGCCTGCCTATCACTTGAGTTTTAAGTAAAGGAAGGCAAAACACTAAAGTTTGTCTGAAGCTACGGCTGGTACAAAATGCCACGTACTGTTAGGTTACATATTGTAATTTTGATGTGGCCATGTCTTCTCAAACAATTTCCTAATTGTCTTAGTTACTTTTCTCATTGCTGAGATGAAATACCCAACATCCAAAGTTGCAGGAGGGAAAGTTTATCTCATCTCACAGTGTATAGAGGTTTCAGTCCGTGGTCAGCTGGCTCCCAGGCAGGGAGACATGGCAAAGGGGCATCACGCAAGAGAAACTCTCCTGGCAAGCAGGTAGGCAGCAGCAAAGCAGCAAGTGCAACCATCAACAGTCCTATCTTCTTTGTGTCTTTTTATATTCCATCTAGTCTATGTGCCAACTGATTGGTGCCATCCACACCCAGGGTAGGACACCCTTAACCCCAGATCCTACCCTTAATCCACACTTACACATTCTAATCCAAACAGCTTTGAAACTCCCCACTTAGGACCATATGAGGCTTCTGAGAGACGCCTAGCCATAACGCTGGCCTTATTATATTAACCCTATAGGATATAGGGCATAGGACCTTTAATAAGTTAGAGCCTTAGAGGGCTAAGACTATTGGATGGTGAAGAAAGGGCAACAATTTGGATCTGAAAGAGAAAGTTGGGTGTTCGTTCTGTTTTTCTTTCCCTGTCCTTCCTCTTTCTTCCTAATTTTTGCATCCTCTCTTCTCCAAGGGCAAAATGGCCGACCTGATTGGAAGCATTCCAGGATGCTAGGTGGGTCAAGCTTGCTAGTGGCCAGAGTCCTTGTTTATGAAGAAGTCAGTACTTTATGTGCATACTGCTATGGTTTGTGTCTAGTTGTCCCCCAAAAGCCTCATGCAATCATGGGGTGGGGACTTCTAGAGTTTGAGATTTGACTGATGATCCACTGGGATTGTGTGTTTTAGTACTGATGGGATTATGGGTGTGGCCTGAGATGGATAGGCTAAGGCAGAGAGCCTGAATATAACATAAAGAGAGACAGAGAGACAGACTCTCTGCTGCCCTAGTTGGTCGGTTGCCTCTGTTGCGATTGTTGCTGTTCCACTGCCATGAACTGGATGCCCTCTGCCCTGTCCCACTCAGCCTTGGGCCAGCTAAATATGGACTAAAATCTCTAATAACTGTGAGCTAAATGAACCGTTCTTTCTTTCATTTTGGGTGTCGGGTATTTGTCCCAGCAATGACAGAAGAATAACTAAGATAGATACTATTTGGTATCTTTCCCATACTTATGGCTTGAGTGGTGAACACTAGGGTCTCCTGGCTTTTGTGGAATAGCTCACCTAACACATATCTTTCTATGTTTTGTTTGTCTTGTTTTCTAGTTTGATCTTCATCCTACTTGACCCTGTAGGAACATGTGACACAGATTCTTCACTTGATATCTGGACCCCTACCCTCTGCTTTTCACCTGTCTTGCTTTTCAGTCATCTCTTCCTCATTTTCCTCACTTAATATTGAAATATTCCAAGGCTCAGTCCTAAGACCTGTCTTGAATCATTGTATTTTGTGAATTTAAATCTTATATATTGATGATACCAGCATTTATTCTCAGTTGCTGCTGAAATGAAGCATCATAAATTTAGTGACTTAAGACAGTGCTAATTTATGCTAATCTGTAGATTAGAAGTCTGACACAGCTCTCACTGGACAAAAACCAACCAGTCAGCAGGGCTGCATTCCTTTCTGAAGGAATTCTCCCTAGGGGAGAATTCTTTTCCTTCCTTTTCCAGCTCATAGAGACTGCATTCCTTAGCTTGTGGTCCCTTTCTCTTTTCTTTCTTTCTTTCTTTCTTTCTTTCTTTCTTTTCTCTCTCTATATATATCAGAGAAGGGTCAACAGGGTGTTCAGGGTCTCTTTACTAGATCAGACTCAGTAGTGATCCACGTGTTTACAGCCTCCCAAGAGCTGGGATTACAGGCATGCACCACCATGCCCAGTATCCTCAGTTTCTGGATACTCCCTGGGGCAGGACCAGCAGGGCAGGTCCAGGATTGAACCCCTGGCCCCATGCGTCTGCTTGTAGGTGCTTTAATCTGCTGAGCTATTTGGCCAGCCCTCCCTTTCTGCTTTCAATGCTAGGAAAATCTTATTTCTCTGATCACAGCTGGGAAAGTTTCTTTATTTTTAAGAGATCACATGATCTGGTTGGGTCTATCCAGATAACTGAAGGTAATCTCCCAGGCGAAGTCAACTGTATTATTTTGATGAATCCCACTACTGACTGTGTACCCTCAATGATGTCTGCAAAATCCTTTTTGCTACGTAAGGTACTATGTTTTCAGATACTGAGGACTAGAGCATGAACATCTTTGGAGGAACACTAATCTGCCTGTCACAAGGCATAAATATAGTGCATGTGATTACCCCAGGCTCCCAATCTTCCAGAATTGTGTATTTAGTCGAATACTTGGCATCTCCATTTGGATGTTGAAGGGATGTCTCCGATTACTTTGTCCAAATCTGAACTTCTCAGCAATTTCCCCAACACCTGCTTTAGTAACATGCTTCACCATGCCAGTTGATGGACCCTTTACCCTGTAAGAGGCTCAGGCCCAAACTCTAACAGTCACTATCAACTCCTCTCTCTCTCTCTCTCTCTCTCTCTCTCTCTCTCTCTCTCTCTCTCTCTCTCTCTTTCTCTCCATACCAGGGATTGAACTCAAAACCTTGCACTTATCAGGCAGATGCTTATGCTGCTGAGCTATCTCCCTGGCTCCTTGACTCCTCTCTTTCATTTGTGTCTATATCTAGAGATAACTGCCTCTCTATTGCACCTTCACTAAACCCTATTGTTACTACTTTTAAAAGACAACCATAACATAGTGATGTTTTACCTCTTTCACTGCTAACACTCTTGTCTTAGTGACCATCATTTTGCATCTAGATTATCACAGTAGCCTTCAAACTGGTGTCTGTGTCTGTGTTTGCTCTGTATTCAACCCGGTAGTGAAAGCAATCTTGTTAAAATATAAGTTGGGTAAAGTGCATGTATCTGTCCAGAGACCAGACAAGAGTTCCCATGTCATCCCAGAGTAGAAGCCCACACCTGTACAAGGATCCGTAAGGCCCAAGATGCTCTATCTCCCAGACTGTCACATTGTAGCTCTTATCTTCTTGCCTCTCTTCACCTTGCTCACTTCACTCTGCCATGGTAGCCACCTTACAGCTTCACACGTGGTGAAAACACATTCTTACCTCAACATCACTGGCTGTTTTCTCTGCCTGGGAATCTTGCCCCTGAGAAAACCACGTGGCTGATTCTTATACCTATTCCAAGTGTTTGCTCTAATGTCATCTCAGATGACATTACCAGGCAGTGCTTACTAGAGAAAACAGATTTGATGCAAGATGCACAAAGGTATAAGAATTTATAAGATTGGCTTCCAATAGTCACGGACAGGGTCAGGCGTGGAAGAATGCAAAGGGGCTGTCTACACATTTGGGAGCCAAAGGCCAGTTGAAGGTCAGGAGCTCAGTGTAGTGCGCTATGCGAGGCCAAAGGAACTACACGGAAGGCTGAGGGTTGGTGCTGGAAGCTGAAGAGTCTGCACTGGAAGACAAGCAATCCCCTGTCCAAAGCAAAAGCAAAGATTGGAGCTCTTCTGAGGAAAACAGAACCAATCCGTCCTTCATTTCCCTTTTGTACCATTCTGGGGATAATCTTCCCTAAGGTGGATCCTCTACCCAGAACTGTGTGAACCAGTTTAGGTGGATGTTAATAATACAAGTTGATATAACCATCACGGGAGGCAGGGGAGGTCACTCTGAAACCCTTCATTTAAAGTTTGATCTCCTTTTGCATTCCTCTTCCCTGTTTTGTTTCTCTTATATAATTTACTTATTTATCTCACTTGGGTCAATTCCCATATGGTTAATCTCATGTTCACTGCAGTATCTTTTGTGCTAAGAAAAGCATTTGACCTATAGGAGAAGAAAATGAGAACACGAATGAATCCAGGAGTTCTTCCTATGCCCAGATGTTATTCAGATTAGTTCTCCTCATTCAAAACTTGAATATTGGGCTGGGATGAACAATAAATATACCATTGACCAACTTAGACTTCAAATTAGAACAATAAATATACCATTGACCAACTTAGACTTCAAATTAGAGGATTCTGGGAACTCACTTGCTTACCACTGCAACTATTTCTACTGCAGAAACAAACCTGTTAGCTCATAGACCTCAATGCCTGGAATGAGAAAAGTAGAAGTCACATTTAATGCTTTTCCATCATTTCTGATTCAGGGGCATAAGTAGAAGAATTAGAAACTCCTCCTCAATCGCTTTATGCCCATCCTAAGAAGTAGATAGTTGTCATGGCAACAGTATGACTTGGGGTATACTCTTTTCGTTTTACAATGCTTTGTAGATGTCCATAGCAAGAGCGTTGAGAATAGGGACAAACTTCAACAAGGGAGTTGAGAAAATGAATCATTCTGAATTTTGTTCACCCTATTTTGAAAAGGAATTGAATATGGAAGGGAAGGACTTCTTGAGCTTTTTAAGATCCAGAAAGCCGATCCCAGATTGGGAGCAGGAAATGTAAACAGTGAACCTTTGTTTAGAAGGAAAGAAGAAAAGAAGAGAAGGAAAGCAGGAAAGAAGGAAAGAAGGAAGGAAGGGAGGGAGGGAGGGAGGAAAAAAGGAAGGAAGGAAAAAAAGGAAGAAGAGAAGGAAGGAAGGACAGATAAACTATTAACTACCAGATTTACGGACATAAATAGATACAAAAATAGTTTGAAAACTAAACAGCTAATCAAATAATTGATTAATGCATATTAAATGTGAAAATATCTGAGTTCATACTGATACTTAAAAGTTACCATCACTGACTATTTCTGTGGCAGTAATCCATTACTCTGAAAATTAATGAAGTTTCAGATCAAGTGATTATTTGTTTTCTTATATGAACTATATGAAATGCAATAAAAATTCAGTTAATATCTAAATTTTTAAAATTCCAACAAAAGACATATTTCTAGTGCCTTCAAAATATCCACTACCCACCTCTGTTTCCTCACCCCCCCCCCCGTCCCCCCCGTCCGGGGAACATCCTTGCCCCTTTCAGAAGCAGTTCTAGAAGAATGCTTCGTGACTGTCTCTAGTTGGGCTATTGCAGCTTCCTGGATGCTCTGAGCCAATTCAGAACATTCACCTTCCATGGAGATTTTGTCTTTGAAGAAGAGTCAGAAGCACGTGGTGCCAGCCCCAGTGGGTGAAGGACACACTCCGATGTTTTCATGAGCAGTAACCATGCGTCTTAATCACATCTTACAAAGACACTCCCAAAAGAGAATTTCCAGAGGTGCTTCAAAAAGTGGTAAGAATGAGGAATAACTGTGTTTGAAGAGAAGGGGAGTATTTTACGGGGTGGCAATGTGTCTTTTACTATAACGAATTTTAAAAATGTAAGCCTTGACCAGAGTCCACTCACCCATCGTATTTAGGAAAAGAAGAAAAGCAAAAGCACCTCATGAAGACAGTTATTTTTTCTTTAAAGTTTTTCATGTTATATACTTTTTCTTACTTTGAAATAAACTTAATGAAAATGTTGGGCATAATGCCTGCAACTTTGCTTCTCCAGCTTGAGTTAAATTACAAAGAGATAAATTACAAAGCTGAGGTTCCATCAACCTCCAAATCCTTCCATGTGAATTTCCTACAAAATAGGTGTTACGGTTTGTGTGTAGTTGTCCCCCCAAAGCCTCACGCAGTCATTGGGCGGGGACTTCTAGACTTTGAGACTTGACCTATGATCCACTGGGATTATGTGTTTTAATACTGATGGGATTATGGTCTGAGTACTGCCATGAATTATAGAAGTGGACTGAGGTGAATACGCTAAGACAGAGAGCTTGATGTAATTTAAAGAGAGACAGAGACAGACTAGCGCTGTTGCTCTCTGCTCCCCTGGTTGTTCCATTGCCTCTGTCACCATTGTTGCTGTTCCACCACCACGGACTGTTGCTCTCTGCCATGTGCCTCTCTGCCTTGGAGCCAGCTGAGTATAGACTGAAACCTTCAGTAACTGTGAGCTAAATAAACCTTTCCTTCCTTCATTTTGGGTGTCAGGTATTTGTTCCAGCAATGAGTAAAAAGTAACTAAGACAATAGGGCAGTTTCGTAGATGACAATAACAAAATTGGGAAATTAAAATTAGGAAATGAACACTGAAAAACCAGTTGGACTGATCGAATCCTTTATATAAAGGCTCTTGTGTAGAGTCATGTGTTGGATTTAGTTCTTATGTTTTGCTTAGTGGCTTTTATTCTTCAAGTGTTGCCTAACCTCTGACTTTCACAACTTCGACATTTCTGTTGATTACAGGTCCGCTATTATGCAGACTGTCTGCCTTCAGTTTGAGGGTTTTTTTTCTTTGTGATTAATACTTTACAGAGTTGAACTGAGTCCTCCGTTCTGCATCCGATTGTCAAGTAGTGTGTCCTTTTGTTTTGTGGTACTGGGGATTGAACTCAGGACCTTGTACTTGCCAGGCAGGTGCTTATGTTGCTGAGCTATCTCCTCAGCCCTACTATATCATTTTGATGTGTCCTGTTAATGATGATTGAGGTGATGCCTGTCAGGCTTCCTCCTTGTGAGGTGACTCTTCTCTTTGTAATTACTAAGCATTTTATGAGGAGGCACCTTGAAAATATTTGAATATCTTGTTCTTTATCAGATTTTCACTTTATTCATTTATTTATGTCAGCTAGACCCATGGGTTCTCTTACTCAATAAATTATATATAATCCCTTACTATCATTTATTTTGATGCTCAAATTTCTAGATTAAGAACTTGGGGGGCCTGGCAGGATGGCTCAGTGGTCTAAAGTGCCTGCTTAGGAAAGCTTAGGCAGCTGCAGGGACCGCGGCTCGATCCCCGGCACCACATGCTGCGCCAGCCCTGCCCTGAGTGCAGGCTGAGCCGGCCATAAAAACAAACAAACAAACAAACAAAAGTTCTGAAACAAGAAAAAAAAAAATAAAAGAACTTGGGTGCCCCATCAATCTGCTGTCTGTTTGATAAACCTATTTTTCTTTGAGTCTGTCCTTCTTTTCTGGCTCAATATGTTCAAATATCTGAGCTACTTTTCTTTATTCCAATGCTTGAATCAGTTGTTTTCCCATTCTCTTCCCTTTTAGAAGAAAATAGAATTTAGAAACCAAAGTCAGTTATTATTATTAATATTGCGGAATCACTGCACCCAGACCCTTTGTACTCTTTGTGGTGTTGTTTTGTTTGAGACGGGATTCATACGTAGTCCAGCCTAGTCTTAAACTCATTGTTAGCCCAGTCTGGCCTCCAATGTTTGTAGAGATGCTCCTGACTCAGCTGGGATCCTAAGCACACACCATCAGGCCACCTTTCCACTCTTCGTGGATGAAGAAAATATGTATGTGTAGTGCAATACGTGGATCTTATAAATATTCTGGATCAAATGAACCAGTTGTAAAAAAAAAAAAAAAAAAGGAATTTTGAGATAATTGGGGAAGTTTGATATGAACTGGGAATTAGGTGACATGAGGAATCTATTAATTTTGTTATGAATAACGAAGACTTTGTAGTTTATGTTTTTAAACAACCCCTTCTTGGGCTGGCGAGATGGTTCAGTGGTCTAAAGCACCTGCTTAGGAAACCACAGGGACCACAGTTCGATCCCTGGCACCATGTGCTGCACCAGCCCCACCCACAGGGCAGGCTGAGGTGGCCATAAATAAATAAATAAATAAATAAATAACACCCCTTCTGAAAAGAGTAAATTATGTATCTACAAACATTCTACTTTCAAGGGGTTTAAACGGGATAAAATCTAGCTATAAAGAACTTATTTACTATTCTGTAAACATAAATCATATACATATTCTACTTTTCAACCTGAGATTAAACTTGGTATAAAATATCTGCATGTCAATAATCTTCAGGCAAAATTTAGAGCTCATTTCATCTAAAATCTCCCTATTAAAGTAGACTTGTGTCCCAAACCCAATTTTATAAGTCCTAGAAATGCTTGACCATGTCCAAAAAAAGACTCATCTCCTGATCTTCAGTTTTATACTTGATATCTCTCTTTTCCCAAAGATAGAGCAGATAACGGGGACATTAGAGCATGTCTTTGGCTTTGGCTCAGTTTGTGCCACATGAAAGGGTTACTTATAAGCAAATGCAAAACCTGTCCTCCATACTGCTGTGCACGAACTCTTGCTGGTGTCCCTGGAGGAGTCAGCGCAGACGCAGGGATGTTGTCCTCCACTACGTGCGGGAGCTGACCTGCAGCCTCTGTAGCTGTTTCCTCTTCAAGCAGCCATAAGTTCTAAGGTGCTCATTAATACCCTGAGCAGCTTCAACGGTAAGCAATGCAGTGCAAAGTAATTTATCTATCAATCTCTTTGTTATTGGACATTTCAGATGTTTGTTCCTGGGTTAAATCTGGGAAGAAATTGGCATGACTCTTGATTGTTACATAGAACCCTTAATGTTATAGATATCCTTTCTATCCCTACCAGTGACCCATGGGGACCTAGAGCCTGCAGAAGAGTGACATGTGGTGAGACAAATAGTCTGCTGGTTTTACAGGGCTCCTTAAACACTACCTGTGATTTAGTCTTTGCTCCAGGAAGCATATCCAGATGCCCTTGACTGAGAGGGCTAACCTCCGAGGCTCTCTTTAATTATACTTAAGAAAAGTAAAATTATTTGAAAACTTCAACTTGGAGCATTGCTAACAAACTAGTGTCTAAATATCATGGTTCAAAGCTATTGCTTCAGTGGAATACTTTTAATAAAGAAAAGAAATGAAAAACAACGTCTCTGTGCTTCTACAGAACTGTCCAGAGGCCCAGCTCTTGCCAAAGCTGAAAAATCCCTTGGAAATCTTCAGCTTTGCACTTAATTACCACCTTCTTTGGCTGTTTCTCTTTTGCTGCTTCTTTCTTTCCCCTGTGATTTCCTTCTTGTTGCCAAACACACGTTGGCTTCCAGACACCATCTGCTTTCAGAACACATTTACATTTTCTTTTTCTGCCCCAAATGGCCCTTCTTTGGGGCCTTGGTTTTTCCCCCACTGGGCTACTGCTGTGGTGTTGCCCTGTGGATTGTGGGGAGGGCCAGTTGGCGGTGGCTTGCAGGATGGAAACAGAGCTGGGAGCCCAACACAGATTTTCCCTGAACTTGGAAGTATTCCTTATGTTCTGGCACACCTACTTCCTTAAGAACCTCCGGGACCGGAGATTGATGTGTGGTGTGTCTTTAAAACATCGTTCATTACAAAACCTCAAAGAATTCTGAAGAGTATAGAGGAGGAAGTGAGTGACATTCTTTCTAACACCAGTCTCATTGCCCAGAGGTAACTGAACTCTGCAGTTGCACGCAGTAACCCTAGCAACGACTCTCCTCAAGTGTCCTTCTAATAACCTTCTGGTCATTCTGCTATGAGACACCAAAATATGCAATAGGATTATATGGAAGATTTAAAATAGAAGGTGGATTATTCTCTGTATATTGTCTGAAACCTGCTTATTATTTTTTCCTGCTTATTATTTTAAATAAATATCCTAGGTAACAGGATGTCAGTACATATCAATTTTCTCATTATATTTAGTAATTCATATCCTATGCTGTGAATGTACCATGATTAACGTACCTAATTCATTATGGATGCATATTGTTTTGTATTTCTTGTTATCATTACCAATGCCAAGCACATTTATCTGTGTATTTGTGCAACTTTGTCTGTAGAAAATAGAATTGCTATATCAAGGGATATGCCAGGGCTGGGGAGATAGCTCAGCAGTCCTGGCAAATGCAAGGACCCGGGTTCGATCCTTGGTACTGCATTGTTATGCTGGGACCAACACTCTGATTGTGCCATGCTGGCCACTCACTCAAACCAGGCATGGTGGCGCACACCTCTAATCCCAGTGCTGGCGAGGCTGAGACAGGAGGCTCACTATGAGTCCCAGCTGCATAGTGAGACCCTATACTAAATAAATGAATAAAGATTTTTTTTAGAAAAGGATATTCCATGTGTGCTTTAAGTATTAATAGATATTTATATCTGTGTATCCATAATATAATCAATCACTAACAGAAACAGCATGTTTCCTACTTACAACTATCAGGAGATTATCATGAGACAAATGGTAATGATGTATAAAAAGTATTTTATGAAGTATTTTATTGAATTTATATAACAATCATAGATCTTCTGTAAGGGACTGTTGTGGACTTAATGTTTGTGTTCCCCACAAATTCATATGTCAAGATCCTCAGCCACCAGGTGATGGCATTAGGCAGTAAGGCTGTGGGGAAGATAACTAGGTTATAAGACTAGGACTCTCATAAATGTGATCAATGCCCTTGTAAAAGGGATTCCATGCTGAGCATGGATCCAAGGATGACAGTCCTATAATTCCAGCTTGAGGCAGGAGGGTTCCGAGTTCAAATCCAGCCTGGGTAACTTAATGACTCAGTGAGACCCTGTCACAAAATTTAAAAAGATGAGAATGTAACTCAGTGCATAGGCTTGATTCCCAGTACTGAAAAAAGGGGGACCCCAGAGAGGCTGCCCATCCATTCTGCTGTGCAAGGACAGGCATCTCTGAACCAGGGTGACCGAATCCGCTGCACGCTTCATCTTGGACTTCCCAACTATCTAGACAATGGGAAAATATTTACACCCAATCCATGGTATTTCTTATTGTAGCAACCCGAATGAACCTACTCAGACAGGGAGGCAATTAATATTGGAGAATTTACAGATGGGGAAACTGAGACCCACTGAGATCAAGTTATTTACCCAAGGGAATACAACTCAAAAGCTGAATCCCAACCCTGTTGTATGTTATGTGTCAGTGCCAAAAGAAACGACAAGAAGATAGCTCAGTGGACTCACTCAGTTTTGTCCCTCAGTGAGCCAAGAACCCCTGAAGCAAATCAGCTTTATTTCAGGTAGTGAGCATGATCTTGTGCATAATCATTTTAGTAAAGGAGAACCATGTGCTTAGTCATGAACATGACCACGATCTCTATTAACTTCCATCCTTTCCTTATCATCAGTTTCACACAGGGATCAACCATTAACATTCCAAGCAAGGGAGAAAGCAACAAACAGAGCCCACAGGCGAAGGTGCTGTCTATCACCTGGAGTCCCAGCTTTCTGGGATTCCCCTATCCCAGCTTTCCGGGATTTTCAGTAACAGACCACAGCTGTCCCTGGGCCCTGTTCATTACACTCCATTTCTTGAAACGCTAGTTAGGCTACACAACCCCACCTCTATCTCCAAGCCTGATTTTTTAATATTTTATTTTAATTTTTGCCTTACACCTATTGTCTCCTTGGGAGAGGAGCCCCAAGCCTTTTATTGCAATGGATTGGTTGAATATAAGCAAAGGAGGGAATATTAGCCAGCCAGTCTCAGCTTAGTAGCAAGCCCATGGCCATTTAGACATTTCCTTCTCTGTCATTACTCTTTCAGTAATGACATGTCAGTGAGCCCACACTTAAATCTGTAGCTAAATTCTCTTCATAATACAGCCTGTACTGAATTCCTGATTTTTGTCTCAACTTGTTCTATCCACAGCACCCACTGCTCCAGTCACAAGGAATATGCCCAGGATAATACAGTCAGTTTTCACCCGATGTGAAATTAAAATCCAAGCTTTAGGTGTTTATTCTAAAACATCCCTAGAGTCTACTACCTTATTAGAGAGTGTGTGTGCACTATCCACTCTGTGGGTCCAGACTTCATCTACATCTTCTCTAGATGAGTTCTCCCACATTATCTGCACAGATAAGGGAAGGAGGGGGCCCCAAAGGAGTTCTTCGCCTGCTGCTTACTCCCTCTCAAAGCTCTGGGATGAGAACATATCTTCTAACGGAAAAGATTTAAACCAGATCTGGCAATGCTGTGGTTCTTCTTCAATGTATAAAAGAAACAAAATCTCAAGTAAACCATGAAGAAAAGCTGAAATTCTTGATCAGGAGGGGTGTTTGCTTCATCAGAGGGCACTTAGCATTTTAGCATGTACTTTTTGGGCACATGCATGTGTATATTTTTCTGTATGTATATACATACATATGTACATGTATAGAAAGTTGAGCAGTTTATGTGCTATTTAAGTTATAATTCAGTCTTCAACTGTGGTCTTAGGAAATTTAGACAAATGTAGCTCAAACAGCCATATATAAAGCTGGGCTAGAGTTTGCCTGGGACAGAGGAGTTACTTGACGTGTGAGTCTTTGATGCTAACACCTAGAAAGTCCTTGAAAAACAGTAACAGGGATCCCAGATTCCAGACAGCCTAATTTTTTTCTGTCCCCACCTTGGTGATTCCTGCAGTCAGGTTTTCTTATTGCTTTCTGAGGTAGACCTGAAAGCTGAGCTCAGTTCCTTGAAAGATTTCTTCAAAACATGAGCTTGTATTTGCTCTGAGCACTTAATGTAGTGGTCAGCTGTCTTGAAGACTCCAGGGGTCACATATTCTGGTGAACAGCCCTTAGCCCCCTATTCCACTCTCATAAACCCCTCCCCCCATTTTTTTCTCTTCCCTTCAGTCTCTGCTGCGACCAGCACATTTCTTCTCTTTTCTTTTCCGGAGCACTTCTGCTCCTCAAGGGCCCTGGTTACAGAGGCCTCACACTTTAACCCATGTGAATATATACCGAGAAAATTTCCCCAAAGAGGTAGGTCTTGATCTCAGAGAAATTCGTAACCCAGTTACTTGGAGAATGCAATTGTATCGATTACATTACATAATGAAGAATATTTTGTGTAAACATAGATAAAAATGCTTGACCTGGTTTAGGAATTAAATTGACTTCATGTTCTCTCTTTCCAAAGAATCTGAAAGCTGCAGCTTCACCCCCAATTACACAATGCGATTTTTTTTCTTTTCTTCTGAGCTCACTAGTAGGAGCTAAACTGGGGGTGTGGGGGGTAGAGCTTAACTGTCTCCTTGTTTTGGGGACATCATGGAATTTTCCTAAGAGGTCTGTGGCTTGATGCATTAACAAACCCCTCAGGATACTGGCTTTGCAAAGGGAATTGTGTGTGTATTTTAAAAACCAACTAATGCATCTTTCCTAACGAAAGGCATTAAAGATTCAAGTCGGATTTGGACCAGAGGCTGTAATAATGAGAAAGTTGTCAAAGCCATTCATCAGGAAGAAGCCCGAAGGAGGTGGGGTCAAATGGATGAGAATTAGGGTGATCCAGAATCTTTGAGTCTAGAGTCTCTTGCCAGCGATACATCTCAGCTAGAAAGTAACAACTCTCAGAAATGAGCCCCGCTGACAATCTGAGGTAGAGGTCAGAAGTCCCACCTGGCTTTCAGCTCCTGTTCTGTGGCACAGCAGGACTGGAGGAGGAGGAGAAGGAGGAAAAGGAGGAGGAGGAGGAGGTGGAAGAGGAGAAGGAGGAGGAGGAAGAGAAGCATTATCTATAGGATATCTGTGGAGGTCTGGGCAAGGGAAAAGGCACACACAGAGGATAAAAGGTGGCCCGAGATAGCTTTAAAATCTCCAAAGGCTTAGATTCAATAGCCTCCAACGTCACAAGCTTCACTGGTGGCACACTGCAATTGCAAAACCTTTGATTGTATATGTATCTGCTTCCTCTTAGTCCAAAGAGAAGTATATTCTTTCCTGTTTTTTTTTTT
>PVJA010048332.1:0-14258 GCA_004027025.1 Myocastor coypus | reverse complement strand
TCTCCTCTCCTCTCCTCTGCTTTCCTTCCATCCTTTCCATTTCCTTCCCTTCCCTCCTCTTCTCTTCCTTAATTTCCCTCCATTTCCTCTCCCCTCTCTCCTCTCCTATAGCTTCCTTTCTTTTCTCTCCTCCCTCCTTTTCTCTCTTGGAATAGAGAAACTGTGTAAGTTGGGAGTGGTTTTTGAGTGGAGACAGCAACACAAGGTCTTTCAGGCTGGCAAATTGGATTGTGGATGTGTTGTGGGCTCAGGAACAGAAGTTCCTAGTGCCCAGAGCTCTTAGAGCATCTGAGGGTTGTGGAAAGTGACTTGCTATTGCCAGGAACAAAGGGTAGGGTGCGGCAAAGTAGAGATGAACTTGGCAGGGGTAGATTATGACAGACCTCAGTTTCTGAGAGGCTTACATGTGTGTCTCTGAGACCAGAATTTCACAACCTTGGTGCTTTTGACTTGGATGTGGATAACTCCTTCTGGGGAAGTGAGCGCAGAGTGAGTGCTTCCTGTGCATTTGTTCACTAGCAGCATCCTTGGCCTTGACCCACCAGATGCTAAAACTGCCCTGATTCCCTCCAGACACATAATAGCTAAAAAGATCTCTGGACATTGAGACTCTATTGAGAACCACATTTTTAGGTGATAAGAGTCAGAGGATTTGGGGTCAGAAGAGTCACAGTGACATTTCAGATGGATTGCCACGCAAAGAATGAGTGCAAGGAGCCAGCGGGAGGCAGAGGCCAGGTCTGAGGAGAGATGCAGGTAATTTTCAGTGGTTCTGGACAGAGGGAATATGGGTGGAGCCTGGGTTGGGGCTAGTGAGTTTGGGGAAAAGTGGGAAGCAGGTCAAGACAGGATCAGAATGGCCCAACTGTGACCAGCCGCTTGTGGTGATGAGCAGGGTGGGAGGTTCAAAGCCACAGGAGTCGCCTAGGGCTTTGAAGACAAGGGCTGCCCTGGGGTGGTAGCAACTGTCTGGTTGATCTTCATCACCTACAGCTCTGCTTATTTTTCCACAGAAGCTCATGTGCTCCTCTCCCACCACCACTCTATGTGAGCCTCACCCAAATTAGGAGTAAGAACCTGACAAGTGTACCACAATTCCTCCAGCCTCCTGCATGCTGTAACCCCCATCCCTCCTCCCAGGGGACGCATTTCCTGAACCTAACCTCTGAACTTTAAATGGATGGACTTAAACTTCTGTCTCATCTCTGTTCTTTTGGCTTTGACTTCCATCTCGGTTATGTTCCTAGCCTGAGGCATAGTATCCAGCAGCTACCACTTAAAGGAGGAAAAGTGAGTTTTGGCTCACAGTCCCAGTCCTGACTGGCTGGCTTGTAGGCAGAAACTCTATGGTGAAAGGAGGCCTGGGGAGAAGAAAGATGCTCCCATCATGGCGACCAGGAAGCAAAGGGAGAAGATGAGGAGTTGGGAAGGAGGGAGGGAGGGAGAGAAATAAAGAGAGAGACAGACAGATAGAGAGACAGAGAGAGAGAGAGAGAGAGAGAGAGAGAGAGAGAGAGAGAGAGAGAGAGAGAGCCATCTAAGCCAAGCCCTTAGCGGCTCTCCTCTTCAGACCAGGTCCCACTTCCAAGAGTATATTCAGTTATTGATTAATCCACTGGTGTATTCAGAACTACCATGACCCCACCACCTCCCAACAGCTCAACACAGGAGAATTTCCCAGCGCATTCTGGATCTGTAGCCTGACATGCGTGCTGACACCGTCCTCTCTGGTCCCTTCCCCTTTCCTCTGAATAGGCGTGGTGTCCTGCATCTTCATGAGAGCAGTGGGATTCATGACATTGGTCTACCCCAGTGGCAGCTCCTGCTCTGTCTCATGGTCATCGTCATCATACTGTATTTCAGCCTCTGGAAAGGAGTGAAGACATCAGGAAAGGTAATGCCTCCTGCTTTCTCTATTTTGGAGCAGACTGAAAACAAAAAACAAACAAACAAAAAAAAACCCTTTTTTTTTTTCCTAGCTATAACCATAGGGTGGTTGCCAAGCCAGGTTGGAATTAAGAGCACAGAGCTTGGGTAAGCCTGGGAGCCAGCTTTGATATGGCAAACACATTGTTTTTCCTAAGTGTATGTATATCAGTCTCTGTGACAGCAGAAGTGGAATGGAAGTAAATCAGGACTCACTCGCTTCTTAAGCGCTATGAAAAGCAGAGATCAGGAGTGTGGCACTACCAAGGGCCTTCAGCCAGATCCTAAAGCTACTAGTGATGGTTGTTCTGCATATATTGCATTATGGCCTAAAACTTCAGACAAATGTTGCAGCCTATTCTGAAACGTAACCTTTTATTGTGCTATCAAATCAATAAATCCCCCTCCTTTAAACTTTTCAGTATAAGAGAATTCTCTGGAAGATACCTGGGTTCACGCTGTGGTTTGAGTTTCCTTTCACACTGTCCTGAGCATCATCAAAAGTCTGTGTGGTTGGGAGAAAAGAACACAGGGTCAGATGAGCTGTGAGGACCAGAAGCAAGGTGGTGTTCTGAACTTGGGCAACACTGCCTTCTAATGGCCACCCTCTTAGGGTGGAGTACATTAAAGAATTGCTTTGGTCTGAGGAACGGCAATGGAACACTGACCAACTGGGGCCCTGTGGGGTCTAGAACTTGAAGATAGAGCTGTAATTGTGCTTCCCAGCATTCCAGTTAGCTATTGCTGTGTAACATGCCACCCCAACATGTAACAGCTTACACAATGACCATTTTATTTTCTCTGATGATTCCAGTAGTTGTCTAGAGTCAACTATGCAGTACTTCTTCTCTGTGTGGCATTGTGTGGGTTATATCTTCTATCCTAAGTCTTAAACATTGCACACCCATTGCTGGGGACTCATACTGGCTGGGAGCAAAATTGGAGCTGTCAGTTGAGTAGCTTGCACTGTCTCCATGGAGACTGTGAAGGTCACTCGGGCAGCTCACAGAATGGCAGCTAAGTTCCCGCAGCACATTCCACACAGGCAAATCCCAATGGACAGTAACTCTTCTAATTTTTCCTGATGACATTTTTATTATTGTCCCAATGACCAAAACATGTCTTATGGTAAAGCCATAAGAGTTCATATGGGAGGGGAGTACACAGAGCTGTGAATTCACTAGGTCATCACTAGAAACTAGTTTTGAAAAGGAAAGATATACCCCAGAGTTTTCTGTGATGCTCTAGTGGTTGGTTGGTTTGTAAAAGGTGAAAGATTTATACGATCTGAAGAGAAACCAGAGTATTGGTTGGTTGGTTTGTTTATCATGACTTTAAAAAAAAAAAAAAAAAAAGATGACATCAAGAGACCAGCAGCTAGTGAGAATGTAATCTGTCAAGAACTGGAGGTGGAATTTCCTAACAGCATGTTGGGGACACAGTGTCAGCCCTAAAAGGCACACAAACAAAATAAAGATTGGGGCCTGTAGTAATTCTGGAGTAGAGCAAAATCTGTGTAGGATCACTGCTATCCCATAGTTGGCACATAGTCAGTCTGCAGCAAATATTCACTGACAGATTGAAAAAGAGTGAATAAATAAGTTGGGAAATACATCAAATGCTCTTTTTTTTTTTTTTAAAGCTTTTTTATTTATTTATTTATTTTTCTTGTTTCAGAACCTTTGTTTGTTTATTCATTCCTTTTTATGGCCGGCTCAGCCTGCCCTGAGGGCAGGGCTGGTGCAGCATGTGGTGCCGGGGATCGAACTGCGGTCCCTGAAGCCGTCCAAGCTTCCCCAAGCAGGGGCTTTAGACCACTGAGCCATCCCGCCAGGCCCCTCAAATGCTCTTTGAAATGTAGTTTAACCTTTAAGCATTCAGGGACGCAAATTATATGTTAATACAAGTGAAACATGAATAAGTAAGATAGATGCTTTCTTTAATGCTTATAGTCTACGTGTCTTACAGAGGAGTTGTGAACTAACCAATGTTTTGGGTCTCTATTCAGACATGTGTATGTGTCCTCTTTTAAATAAATATCAATATTCTCAATCTCTCCATGCTATACATATGCCTAATTTTTTAAATTTTAAACTCAATTTTACCTTGAAAATTATTTCACATTGGATGGCCAGTTTGCATCTTAGTAGAAATACAAGCTGTGGACTTTTAAACTGACAGTGCGTGATGTTAGCCATTTAAAAAAATTTTTTAAACAATTTAAAAACATGAAACAGGCTCACTAATAAAAGCATATCACATAATTAACATGAGAGATGTCTTCTGGCATCTTCATGGCCATCTGAGTTTATGTGCAGTTTCACATGAGACAGAAGACATTCCTTAACATGAGTCATGGCCAAAAAATGTGAGATGATGCAGTAGTGGACTGAGCTCTTTCATCTGAGACAGTTCTCAAGGACTAGGGAAAAGGTGATATTTGGGCTGGATCTGTAAGGCCAGTAAGGAAGAGGTTTTCTGTGCACAGAACTGAATGAGCAAAGCTACAAAGGTGTGGGAAACCCAGACTAGCACGGTGCCAAATGCTCTGTGCCTCCCTTGGCCTCTGGAGATGCCCTCAGGTGAGTCACAGCCCACCTGTGTGAAGTGCAGATAAATAGTCTAATGGCTGAACGGAGAGCTCCTTTCTGCCCTAATATTGCAGCTCCCCACAGTCACCAGCAAAGGGATAAAACCTACCTCATCTAGTCTTGCACTCTCGGAGCAGAGCACGAGTCGTCTGCTGGCAGAGTAGCACTACAGAGAGGCCCCAGGGTGTGTCACGAAAGGCGGGACCATAGCCTTATACTAGGGAAGTCTCTCCAAGTGGAAACAGGAGAAGTGAGTAGTAAGAGTGCCCTTGCCTGAGCCAGCTTAGGCCATAGGCCGCATTTTGCGTAAGTTCCCCAGGGCTCTGGCAGCTGAGACAGACGAGGCCCTAGGCAGTCTATGAGGAGGGTATTTCTAGAATGTGCAGCCTCACTGAGGACATTCTTCTGCCCTCTCTTCAACTGTTTTCATAAACTGGCTCATGAGAAAGTCAAGAGTGTTGCTCATTTTTTTCCCAGAATGCCTCTGGGACAGGACACCCAGCGCTCTTTAGCAGGCTTCCATAACCCTAGAGCCAGCCTGAAATGATTTGCAGATGTACACACTTCCCATTTTGGCAAGAGAAGACTGGGCTGAGGAAGAAGCAGATGCACTGGCCTCTGAGATGGTGTGCGATGGGGTAGAGTGTGAGCCAGGGAAAGGGGTTATTCCAAATCACACTGGCAATTATACTAGCCTACTGAGCACCTCAAGGCAAATTCTGAAGTAGTACAGTGCTTGCAATGCTGAGCCCCGCCCAGTCACTGGAGTCTTTACCTACTCTATATATACTAGAATAAACTTGGGGAAACTTCAGGCTCCCTTCTGCCTGGAGGTTAATGAAAACAACAAAGCTGGCTGGGATCCTAACTCTGCCACTTCACTACTAATCCTTAGGCTGTCAGGGGAATGGGAATAGACCAAACTGGGTTTCCAAATTCTGGCAGAGTTGGTGGAATTGAGAACAGGGAAACTCAGACTGGGTCAAAAGAAACCTGAATTTTATTTAATAGATAGTATCCTCACTTTTATATTTGAATCATGATTCTAGCCAAGTCTTCTCACTGCTGTATGGATACAAGTCAGCTTTAACTCTATCTCTATTTCTATTTCTATCTCTATCACCTCTATCTGTCTTTGTCTCTGTGCCTATCTCTCTATCCCTACTGCTACCACTAACTCTAACTCTAACTCCGACTCCGACTCCGACTCCGACTCCGACAACTCTAACTCTAACTCTAACTCTAACTCTAACTCTAACTCTAACTCTACCTATTTCTCTCCAGCACTGGAGGTTGAACCCAGGGGTGTACCAATGCTCTGTAAGTGCTCTACCATTGATCTACATCTCCAGCCAATGCTGGCCTTGAAACTGTAATCCTCCTCCTTGACTCTTTGAAATAACTGGGATTTTAGGAGTTTGCAGCTTGTCTTATTCATTGTGTGTGTGTGTGTTTTTTTTTTTTATGTAAACTTAAACCTGGATCAAGTCTGGGTTCATTCTCTTGGCTAAAGACACATTGCAACATGAAAGTTTTAGAGCCAAGAGGCCCGGGATGGAGCTCAACAGAGCCCAAATGCCCCTTATGCACCCAGTGCTCATATGGAATGGGCATGAGCATGAATGAACTGTTGCCAAAGAATCTAGGAGCCACTCATTAGCACAAGGTTTTCTCAGTTGAACTCACATCTGCTATCAATACTGAGAACCTTCAACAATACTTGAATGGTTTAGTTGTAAACACATATGCATAGTCAAAACAAGCTCCCCTTCCTGATGCTTGACTGTAGTCATTGCTCAGTCATTTCCTGATGTATCCCTTTGGGAAAGTGAATCCATATTGAACTCTCACACATGGCCTATACAGGGCCACCTTCATACCCCAGGGGAGATTCCCTGAAGTAGAAACACAGTTGTGGTGATGTTTTTTGAGGAGAGGAGTGTTGTCACACCCAGCCAGCTGGGCTGGGCAATGCAGCTGGAGTGCAGCTGTTGACATGAGTTGTAGTGGACCACAGTTACTTAGAGCCCATTGTAAGGCTATGTAAAAGCTCTTCTCTGCATCTATTGCCAAGGACTTAGAGCACGTGTCTCAGATGGGAGACTGAACCTAAGAGCAATGTCAGCCCACCCAGCTGCAGCAGCTTTGTTTTCCAGGACATGGTTCTTTCACTATTTGTCACTGGAAGTTTGTCCTCTCTGTTCTTGCCCTCCTGAAAAAAATAGGAACAAAAAGCCAGAGTCCACAAAGAACCTCATAGAGCAAGGGAGTAGCAGAGGAACAGCTGGCTAACATGGAAAGTGGAGCCTTCTTTGATTCTCCCTGAGATCAGATGTGACCACCTCTGGTGTGTCTACTAAGAGGCTCATAGTAAACAAGGAATCAAGCTATAGCCCGATCTTTAAAAATAGGTATGGAAATCGTGGTTGTATTTCCTACATCTCAAGTTTCGTGTTGCTAGGCTAACAAAGAACTTTAATTATCCTTAGTCATGTTTCAAGACTTCCATTTTCTCCCATGGGAGATGTGAGGAGACTCTTGGGACTGTACAATGCCAAGTATTGTAGGGAGGAGACATCTGTCCTTAAGATATGCCTCAGTTGAGTCTTCCTTGGGTCTGACTCCTGTGGCTCTTATGTGATTTTCTGTTTGGGGCACAGTCCTGTATCCTGCAAGGATTTTCATGGTTGCACCTGTCTATAACAAAGTTTTAAACCTTGGTTAGGTGTTGACATCAATTGAAGAGCTTTTGAAGAATGTTATGTCAAAGCTGTGTCTTTAACATCAACTAAATCAGAAATTTTAAAGACCAAAAATGGAGCTTTACCATCCTTTCCTGCTTCCCTTCCACACCATTCTTTGTTCTCCTCCACTTTCTCCTTCTACTTTTTTCCTCTTCATTTTCTCCACCTTCTCCTCTTTTCCTCCTCCTCCTCCTTCTCCTTCCTCTCCCTGATTTTCTTTTGTGATACTGGGAATCCTTCCTCAGCCTCCTGAGTATTAGGGGCCACAGGTACTTGCCACCATACTGGGCTGTACTTTACCTCCTTATCAGTAAGTTTTCTCAGAGGACTCAAACATATAGCCACAATGTGAAGAAAAAGTTTTAAAAAATCCGCATGGCTGAGGAGATAGCTCAGTAGAATAAGCACTTGCCTGGCAAGTGCAAGGGCCTGAGTTCAATCCCTGGTTCTGGAAAAAAAAATATCTACTTGAACTCCCATGTTTCTATCTTTTTTTCTCTTCTCCCCACATCCTGGGCATGGTACTGGATGGAGTGCCCTGTCTGTCTGTCTGCCCGTCTGTCTGTCTGTCTATGTATCTATCTATGTATCTATCTATGTATCTATCTATCTATCTATCTATCTACCTATCTATCTATCTTTTTCCTACTAAAATAGGCAATGGCCAAAGATTCTGCTTTCTATTTCTTGGATAATGCTAAGTGGATATATGTAATTAAATGAATAAAAGGAAAAGAAAGAGAGGAGGAAATGGAGAACACACATAGACACACACACACACACACACACACAGAGAGAGAGAGAGAGAGAGAGAGAGAGAGAGAGAGAGGCATAGTGTGCATGTGAGAATTTCAAATTTGAACACAGCCCAGGAAACTTAGTTAAGACTTTGCATAGAGATATAAAATAAAAATTAGAAAGCGCTAGAAATGTAGCTCAGTGTGAAGGCTCTGAGTTCAATGTGCAGTACTCGGGGGAAGGAAGACATGGGTGCAGCAACCAGTACCAGTGATGTGATGGATGCAGAGCTGGCAGAGGAAGGAGGAGCAGAAAGGTGGATGCGCTGGTTCTACCTGTGCTACCTCTGCCTGAAGCAGTTTGAGAGTTCTGGAGAGGCGTGACAGAAGAGGTGGCTTCCATAGCTGTGGCCTTCACTTCTACCTCGGTACTGTTCCCCAAGTGCCTCACTGATTTGATTCTGTGCCTCCCACAAGAGACCTAGGTCTACTGAGTTTCCTGTCCTTGCCTCTGGTTCAGGGCCTGGCCTGGGCATGGAACCTCTGGGAAAGGATGTGGCACTGACAGGCAGCCTGTGCTTTCCCCAGGTGGTGTGGATCACGGCCACGCTGCCTTACTTTGTGCTATTTGTGCTCCTGGTCCACGGCATCACGCTGCCCGGCGCCTCCGACGGCATTAGCGCCTACCTGCACATCGACTTCTATCGTCTGAAGGAAGCCACGGTCAGTGCCTGGCGACTGCCCAGCCTTGGGACAGGGTTGGGGAGAGGGTTCTCAATAGGGGTTCATGATGGAAAACCCTGTTCTCAGCTTTGTTACAAATTTGGGAGTTAGCCCTGAAAAAGATTCCTCTCTGGGCAGAAGCTTTTCCATGACATAAACAAGGAGTTGTACCAAAAGTCTCCGAGAGTCCATTTAGTGCTGATGCTCTGGGTTTCTGTGGTTCCATTTGTTAGTCTCCACAAACCTCTCTGCTGCAGAGAGAGCCATACTTCATGAAGGAGACATGATATTCTTGGAACTTATTCTGATCTCGTGCCATGGCACATTAGCCCATACGGCCTCTCTTGCCTTATTTCTACCCTTAATCCCTAGTCCTGGCTTTTGTCACCATCCTGTGCTGCCATTGGAAAGAGCATCCTCAACCACCAGGGAGGCATGACATGTACCTCTGTCCTGCAGCATCCTGCTTTGACTCGTCATCCTCCCCAGAGGCCTAAATTGTAATGAAGGAGGGGGAATTTGACAGCAGAATCTGAGGTGGTGGGATGAGAGTAGGAGCAGAGACCATCGCATCCTCAAATAACGATCTTATTTCTAGCCTCCTCTTCTAGGTGCCTGCAGGAACAAAGTTCACCATTTGTTTTCCTCACGACTCTCAAGGAATATTTTACATTTTATCTGAAGCCACAGCAATACTGGCAAGCAAGAACAACATAGTATTAGGAGGGAAGCATCCCAGTGTGCTGCCCACATAGCTCAAGACCCAGCAGAAAACTTATTTCACTAGTAACCATCAGAAAGATAACGACTTGAGACATGAACCACTCTTCAGGCTTGTGAAATACAGCAGACTTCTATTTGATCTACCGTTGTTTAGTTCCTTCTACTCATCCAGATGTGTAGAAATGAAACTATCAGTATAGTCTCAAAGAGCAGATATGCCTTTTTTTTATTTTATTAAGTTGCTCCTTTCTTATGCAAAGTTGGGGAAGCCTGGAATAATGCAAGTGGGAAGATGACAAAAATCAATCATAGCGCTTAGTTGGAGTGATATTGTGATTCCCACACCATACAAATGAGGAAAGCGAGATATTAGAGAAACGAAATTGACCAGGGATAACCAGTGAGGCAGAGAAGCTGGAGTGGCTCGGGTCTTTAGACTCTCAGCCATGTGCTTTCATCTCCAAGAGGATGGAGCAAGCCAGTCTCATCCCTTCCCCAAGACGGAATGCACGGCATCCACTATCCGTGTGCTGCTAGAGGTGTCTCATGAATAATTATCCCTTTCTGCAAATGCTTGCTCCAAAACTCTTGACATGGCTCCATTGCTATTGCCAACAGTCTAGAATTTTTCTGTTCATTCAGTTTCTTTGAAAATCAGGACTTTAAACTGATTCATTGAATTCCCCCAGGCCAGGAGATTTGAAAGAGAACCTACCCTGTCTTGTGGGGAAAAGCAGTTTCCTTGGCTGCCCATCTCTGCGTCAGAGCATGTTCCTTGTTTTCAGAGTATCCTTCAGGGCTTCCAGCCTTTCCTAAGAATAGGAAGAGTCCAAATATGCATAAAGAAGAGAGTAATGGCTTTTGTCTGCTGGTTTCAGGTGTGGATTGATGCTGCAACTCAGATATTTTTCTCCTTGGGGGCTGGATTTGGAGTTTTGGTTGCATTTGCAAGTTACAACAAATTTGATAACAATTGCTATAGGTAAGTTTCTTCTCAGAGCTCTGGAAAACTGAATTCTGGGAACTGACCCTTTTGGGATAGGAGAAGACTCTGATTGATATGAAAGCCAACTCTCCTTGCACAAATAAAAAAAAATTCTTCTTTTGGACCACCCTAGGCATTTTCTGAACTATGGTAGGTGTGATCTATGGGCTTCTAATGAGCACCGTTTACTCCAGGATGCCTCCATAACAGAGTACATTAGCTTTCTCTTCTCTGGGAAAAAGAGTTCAACACCTATGAGTTAAAGAAACAGAGGCTTAGTTTGGTTTATGGGGGTAGAGGTTCAGTGCATGCTTGGTTGCGTTCAATGCAGAAACTGCATGGTAGAAGGGCAGGGAGGGGAGCTGTTCAATTATGCCAGCCAGGAATCAGAGAGAGAGAAGGAAGGACCTGGAGACAAGAACACATCCTTCTCAATCATGCCACCAGTGACCTGGGTCTTCTGATCAGGCTCCACATTAAAGTTATGAGATTTGTTTTGGGGGGAGGGGGATTTGACATCTAATCCATGACACAAAGATCCCAAGCTGAGAAACGTGATGTCATTATGGTCAGAATGTCATAGAGAACTACACCTGGGACAGATAAACACAGTCGGACCTTCAGAGAAAAAGGTGTCACCTGACTGTCCATTGGATGTTCAGTCAGGCAGAGGTAAACAATCAGGCTGTTGAAACCTAGCTCTGTCAGAGGTAAAATGGAAGGGCAAATAGGGAGTCACAAGACTTGTTCCAGCTCAGGTTAATAAGCACTTACTATTGCCTCCTACAGGGCCAGTGTTGTGGGGGCTTCAAAGATGGGCAATTTAGGTTCACCTTCATCACCCCACCCTAGGAGGAAGCAGAATCAGTGTTTTTCTTACAAGAAAGAGTAGAGTGACTCCATACAGTAGGATGAGATTTCACAAGTAAGGAAATAGGGTCACTAGTTCCTTGGTAAGATACCAGCAATAGCATGGTGGTATATGTGAGGCAAAGCTCAGAGACCAGCTAGGATTCTGACAGGCAGGCATGGAATGGGTGCATGGGTGGTGAGAAATAGCATGAGACATGGCAAAGGCATGGTGTTTGCAAACCAGCAAGTTGATTGCTTTGGTTTCTTCACAGAAAGTATATTAGCAATCATGAAAAATGAGCCTAGATGTGAAGTCTTTTTGGAAAATATTTTTATTTGTTTATTTATTTATTTGGTACAGGGTCTCACTGCACAGCTTGGATTAATAGTGATCCTCCTGTCTCAACCTCCCCAGAGTTGGGATTATAGGCCTGTGCCACCATGCCCAGCTTCCTAGTTTCTGTGGCTGGCATGTCACAGGGCTGGCACAGCATGCAGTACTAGGAATTGATCCTTGCACTTTCCAAGCAGGTGTTTAGACCACTGAGCTATTTCCCCAGCCCCTAGATGTGAAGTCTTAACAGAGATTTTACATGCCAGGGAGCCATGGAAAATTAGGTTGCTGAGGCTGATGAGTTGATTCCTAAGTCTCTGCTATGAAACTATTCTATCAGTAAGCCATCTGTCCACTGCACCAGAAGGTTTTAGCCTAGTGATAGCAGGGCCTGGGCCCATGTGTTATGAAGGAAAAGGAAGAGAGAGCTGAAATATGAGGCTAGATCTAGAGTGCAGTTTCCGTAGAGGGTAAGTGGGTCACGAGGGTGTTTCAGATATGAGTCAGACTTGAACCAGCAGCACTTATTTCCCTCAGGGACGCCCTGCTGACCAGCACCATCAACTGTGTCACCAGCTTCATCTCCGGGTTCGCCATCTTCTCCATCCTTGGTTACATGGCCCATGAACATAAGGTCAACATTGAGGATGTTGCCACTGAAGGTAAGCGGGCAGAGTGCTCAGCCTCAATCAAAGAATGACAAGCTCAGAAAGTCATGTGATCCCTGACTGCACAGCTCTTCTGTGGCTGTAGGACTGTTAAAGCTGATCACAGATTTTTGCATTGCTCATTGATTGGGCCTTCTCTTGGGGCAGTCATGGAAGTTCTAAGCAATCCCGGGCTCTGTGTGTGTAACAGAACTTTCCTCTGTGTCAGGCTAGGAAAAAAGATTTTGGACTTCTACCAGCATCTGTGTAGTTTACACAAGTCTTAGCCCATGTTCTGGTGTTGCTGCAAAATACCTGAGACTGAGTGATTTACACATGAAAGATGATCTGTGAACTTACGCTTCTGAAAGTCCAAGAATGTGGTGCCAGTGTCTGCTGAGTTCATGGCGAGGGATCAGGGCAAGGAACAGCTCAGTCATAAACAAGGAGAAGGGGGAAATGGCTGTGTGTAGGAGAGGCCAAACACATGGAGTTGTCTCACACTATAATAACCCTCTTTAAATAACACATATCTGGAGAGCAAGAATTCATTCCTATAAGAACAGCATTAATTCTTCTACAACTGAGTGACCCCTCTCTAGCCCCATCCCTTCTCTACTTTGCTACACTGGAGATGAGGCTTCAACATGAGTTCTGATAGAGACCAACTATAATCAAACCACAGAAACTCACTTCTGGTTAGCTCTCCCAGTGCTGTGAGCCAAGTGTCAGGAGAACCCACTAAAAAGTGAGAAAACTAAGACGCAGGACAGAGTCTGTGTTCCAAGTCACCTTTCTGTAAGCAGTGGTACCAGGACCCCAACTGTCTGACTCTAGAACCTGTGACCTTTTCCACTGTTTCTCAGATTCCTGTTGCCACCAAAAAAAAAGGTGAGGCCTTGGAGAGGTTGCTTTGAATGGGTTCTTGGGACCATAAGTGAGAAACAGAGTGGATCTTGCGTGGCACCTAACAGGTGTGATTCATAGCAGGTAGCTTGTAGCAATCCAAACGAAGTGCTGCTCGCTGCCTGGCTGTTTGAGATCGACCTCCTTGATGCACACCCTGTGTTAGTCAGATTTCCATTACTGTTTTGAGATAATAATTTATTAAAAAATAAATGTTTACTCTGATTCATGGGAGGTTTCATTCCATAATGGGTTGACCTTGCTGCTTTGGGTCTGTAGCAAGGAAGCTCATGATGCAAGGACACCGTAGGGGGAGGAGACTCTTTACTCGTATAGGACACTAAAGAGATAGAAGAAAGAGGGGCCAGATCTCAGTGTCCCCTTCAGGGGACATCCTCAGTGACCACCTCCTTGCAGTAGTGCTAAGAGGGGTTCAAAACCTTTGGGCTAGGTTGAAACACTAGCACTGGTGAATTCTAAGTCTGAATTGGCTTCTTCTTGGTCTGTAGAGCCTGCAGGTGTTCAGGGGCTTGGTGAGAGCTAATGGGACCTGGGAATGTTCCTCTAAGGCTCTGATCACAAGTCCTAGCCACTGATGAGGTCCTTGGTATTTCTTACAGGAGCTGGGCTTGTGTTTATCCTGTACCCGGAAGCCATTTCTACACTGTCAGGATCTACCTTCTGGGCCATCCTCTTTTTCATCATGCTCCTGACTCTGGGCCTTGACAGCTCTGTGAGTGACTCTGCTCAGGCATCCCTTCCTCTCCTCTGGTTCTAACTGTCTCCCCAACACACATATAATACTTAGCATGCAGTTCCCACCAATTGGACTCCTGGTTAGTCACTTTTCCCAGAGACCCTACTTAAACACAATCAAGGAAATGTCTCTTGCTTCAAGAAGACAACAAACTAGTCAAAGTCAAGAACCAGTGGCTGGGCTGGAGAGATAGCTCGGTGGCATAGTGCCTGCCTGGCATGTGCACAGTGAAATGTCCTAGGTTTGTTCAAAAGAAGAAGAAGAGGAAGAAGAAGAAGAAGAAGAAGAAGAAGAAGAAGAAGAAGAAGAAGAAGAAGAAGAAGAAGAAGAAGA
>PVJA010048331.1:0-14248 GCA_004027025.1 Myocastor coypus | reverse complement strand
AAATTGTAGCCTGTCAAGAATATGGTTTTTGGCCCAGTCTCTTATTTTCAAGTACTATTCTTGAGAGAATGACAGTAACTGAGTTTACACCAGGAGCAGTACATATCAAAAAGACAAGAGTGACATGTATTCCAAACATAATTTTAGCGTTACATTGTGCTATAATCAATATGCTGAACCTTTTGAAGGTTCTTGAGATTTTTTCTTTTTAGGAAAATAATGATTATCAAGTGTTTTCAAAATGCTCTGGTAACAAATATGATTTATCAGTTTTTTTATGTGCCTTATTGACAGATTATAAAACCTGTTCTGTTTATCCTTCAGCAGTGTTTGCACTGGAGTGTTCTGGAGGTCTAGATTAGCGGTTCTCAAGCTGTGGGTCTCGACCCCGGCGGGGATTGAACAACCAAAACACAGGGGTCGCCTAAAATCATTCCGAATCATAACTGTAGCAAAATTACAGTTTTGAAGTAGCCTCCAGAATTATTTTTTGGTTTGGGGTCACTGCAACATGAGGAACTGTTTTTCGGGGTCACGGCATTAGAAAGGTTGAGAACCACTGGTCTAGATGGAGAAGAACACACTGTCCCAGATTATGTTCTGTTTCATGTTGTTTTGGATTTTGTATTTTTAGCAGTGCTGGCTGGAGAATGCACCCAGGCCCTCACTTGTCAGCCTGGTACCACTGGGGCTGTGCCCCTCCTGCTGCCCACTTTCCAACCTGGGAGACTTTGCCACTGCTCTTTGTCCTTCACAGCACAGCCTTTGTGGCTGTGGGCTTGTGCTGGGTGGTGGCTTTTTTTTTTTTTTTTTTTTTTTCCTGCACAGAGGTGTTTTCTACAGAGACCAGACCACACAATTTCAGCTGTCTAATCTTGGGGTCTTTGAGTTTTAATGCACAGATGAACACTTAATTTCCTGCCACACTGGGAGAATGTCAGTCCATCCCCTTTTTCCTCCACTAGAAAATCCTCTTCTGGGTACTAGGCTTGCCTGCCCTTTTCTTCTCCTTTGTGGCCCTTTATAGAGGTGTCTGCTGATAAGAAAGCTGGCCCTCACTTCCGTCAGAGAGTGACTATGCTCAGGTTAGTCAAGCTTTTGAAGTTGGAAACATTGCTCATTTAGTTCCATTTTTTCCAGCTGGAAGCCAGAGTCTGTTGGGAATTTTTATAAATGATACAGATACCTTGGCTATGCACATGCCTGAGTTCATACCGAGCATGGGCACTAGAGTCTCCCTGGGCTTAGGGAGGGGAATCCATAGGTCTGTGAGAGCCTCCTCTCTACCTAAAGGGTAAGTCCCTTTTCTAATTCCTTTCAGCCAGGCCCTATTGAAATGAAATGAGGGTCTCCAAAAGAGTGGGACACTTATTTTTTATTTTTTTGTCTTTTTTGAGACAGGGTCTTGTTGTGCAGTTCAGGCTGGCCTTGAGCTCACTTTTGTAGCCCAGGCTAGTCTCGAACTGACACTAATCCTCCTGCCTCAGCCTCTTGAGTGCTGGGATTACAGGCATGCACCACCACGCCTGGCTGGAACACTATTCTTTGTTCTGTGTTTTTTTTTCCTTTTGTGAGACATGGTCTGGCTGTGTAGTTCAGGCTGGCCTTGACTTCATGATGTAGTCTACGCTGGCCTTGAATTGCCCAAGTGCTGAGATTATGGGTGTGCACTACCATGCCCAGCCAGTCCACATATTTTAAAATCTTGTGTGTATCCTTGGGTTAGCACTGAAACAGAGAGTGATCTTGAGATAGCAGTTCTTGGAGAAAATCAGCTTATGAGAAGAGGAGCCCTGGCAGGCCAGAGCTGCTACTTGTGATCTCTCATGGTCCCTCTATAGGAGCCTTTGTCCCTGCATTTGGCAATCTGGCCTCGTGTTTGGAACCCAGGGACCAGCCTCTGGAGCCTCAGAGCCAGCAGCAAATGCTTTAGAAGGCTGTTTGTCTCACACCCAACTCACCAGGACTTACTTTGTTCGTAGAGACATGCAGCCCTTGCTCAGCGCTCTGCCAAAGGTGGGCATGTTTGATCCCGGACTCAGGGTCCCTGGCACCCAGCCAGCCAGCGCTAGCCACCAGCCTCTGGCCCGGACCCAGGGAGCAAGCCCAGGCCCCTGGCTTCTTCCGCAGCCCCGCCTCCCACTGCTGGCCAGCCTGCCCCTACCTTCCCAGAGGTCCCCTGCAGAAACCAGCGAGCTGAGGGAGGCCCTGCTGAAGATCTTCCCTGACTCTGAGCAAAGGCTGAAAATCGACCAGATTCTGGTGGCCCACCCATACATGAAGGACCTGAATGCACTCTCTGCTATGGTGTTGGACTGAGGCTGCCGAGCTCAGGCCACTGATGACAGTGTTGAAGCTGCACATGCCAGGATGCTCCTGAGGAAGCCAGCATTGTATAGAGAAAAGAAAAAAAGGTGTGTATGAGAACAACTCTGGATTTCCAAAACCAGCTTTTTTCTATATATAAATTATGCTGCTATTACAGATTTAACATTTTCTGTAAGAGAAAAGTATACATTTTCTGCCTGTTTAAAACTGTTTAATAGCAGTTACTTTTCAGTGTATTTACATTTTTATGTTTTTAAGAACTATTTTCCTTAAAGTGGATATTGACAAACGGATATGGTTAGCCTTTCTAAATAAAAGAGTTGCTTTCTTACGGAAAGCAATAGCTCTTAAAAGTATATTTTCTTGAGGTGAATATGTCCTGTCCACTTACATGAAATATGCTCCCTGCCCACCTCCCCTGGATTGGGGTTGATTTGCTCCTGTGGGTTCTATCATTGGAGCCATTTGTAAGAGTGGACAAGTGGTGCCACTAGGTGGCATTTTGTGCCTAGCCATTGTTCATGACCAGGGCCAAGTTGGACTGTCAGAGCCAGCCATCTCCCAGCTCATGTGGTCTCTCCCTCCTTGCCCTTCCACCCCACAGGAGAGGAGCTGAGGCCAGCATACTCCTGCCCAGATGTGCTCAGGGCTGCAGTGGGCGTAGCCAGGCAGGGCTGAACTCCTTGTCTAGTGCTGCAACCCTCACAGGTTGGGGCTTCCACATGCTCAACTCCAAAAATGACTGTAACATGGTGTGATAAATTTAGTGCAGAGCCCAATCATGAGGAAGTGCTCCAGTATGGGGTGTGTATAGCTTTTCCAAAAAGTTTTCTACTCTCAAGATGACCACCCAAGCCAATAAATAGCATTAGCAGCTTCCATGGGGGCCCCTGAGCCCCCTATTTTCTGGTATTTGTCTCTTCAGTGTTGTAAACATCTCTTTCTGAGTCTTTTCTGAGAACCAATTCTGTTAGCAGTGTCTGGTTTTGGTGTTGCTCCAGTTCTGTCAGTGAGGCTCCCTGGTGATTCCTGACATCTGTACTCCCATCTGGGCTTTCAGAGGTCTTTGTGTTCCACACCCCTGTTCTCCTTGGGCTGCTCACAGTGGTTTGGTGTCTGCCCTGTGGATGGTATCTCCCAGACCTAGGAGTAGTAGCTGTGGATTTGGTGCTTGTCTACCCTTCATGTTGTGGGGCCTGGGTGGCACTTCAGAGTGTATCTGGTCATGTTTTGTTGACTCTGGCCCCTACAGCCCTAGGAATATGAATCTGAGCCCTCTGTGTGGGCAGACTTTGGTTTCCATTATATTTTCTCCAGGTGCCTGACTGTACATCCTAAAGTAGAAGTGGCTATATCAATTGTTGTTTCAGGCCAGCTTGCCAGCATAGTGGGCTGTAAGAGTCAAGGCAGAGGTTTGAGGCATGCCAGGAAAGTGACTTGGGTCACATCCCTCTGTCCTGTGGTGTGTCCAGTCTCTTGGCCAAGGCTTCAGCCTAGGAGACAAACTGCTAGCTTCCCCGGCTGTGCCTTCTCCAGTGCCAGCAAGAGCCTGTCTGACTAAGGGTTCCTTGATGTCCTGGCTTTGAAAGTAGTTCATACTTGGCCTGAGGCCTGGGAGCTTTGTATTCTTTCTTTCTTTCTTTTTTTTTTTTAGTCTTTTTAAGACAGGGTCTCACTATGCAGTTCAGGCTGGCCTTGAATTCACTTTTGTAGCCCAGGCTGGTCTCAAACTCACACCGGATCCTCCTGCCTCAGCCCCCCAAGTGCTGGGATTACAGGCATGCGCCAGCGTACCCGGTGAGCTTTGTATTCTAAGATTTGTCCATTCACCCCTTTTTGGACATGTAAGCAAAGAAGAGTAAGTGGGAAGAATACAGAGAAGCATTAATAATTTTTTAAGTTACAGCATGAAGCTTAACTCACAGTTCTTTCTGAATTTTATCATGTTTACTTTAATATTTAAAGATGCAGTTATCAAACTATTGAAGACAAGCTGTCTTCAGCTGTCCCTTCTTCGCCTTGCTGCTGCTGGTGGGTATGGGAGATGGTCCGGCCCCATCCCCTGCCACTCTGTAGTGCCTGCTGTCTCTGTGAAGCATGGCCACCCTGTGCCACACAGCATTTGGCATTTATGTGAGGGGACTATGGGATGGGGCATGGGTTGCCACCTCTAGGAGTGCAAAGGATCTATTTGGGCTATCAAGGAGCCTGTGTTGGAGACCACTTGGGCTGCCAAGCAGGAAAGAGAGCAGCAGGCTTTGCAGCCTTTCTGAGCAATAGTTGACCCAGATGGGAAGTCTTGCTGTGTCATCAGGGATGGGGTCAGAATTGTGGGCTTGCAATGTACCAGGAGACCGCAGATGCCTTGTCTCCACCTCTCATCAGTGCTTCCTATCCTTGCCTGTCCTCCTTCCGGGGCCCCTGAGCCCCTCTCCTTATATCTCCCAATTGTAATTTATTTATTTAATCTTAACTGCTCACCTCTATTTCTGCATGATCTACCTCTTTATTACCTCTGAGACACACACACACACACACAACTCCTGATTTTCTTTTTAATAGTACTGGGGGCTGAACCCAAGGCCTACAGTCTGAGCTACATCCCTAGCCCTTTAAATTTTTTTTTTAAATAATTGTGAGACCAGTGAGTTTGGTGGTGCGTATCTGTAATCCCACTACTCAGGAGGCTGAGACAGGAGGATCGCTATGAGTTCTTGGACATCCTGGACTACATAAGTGAGTTTAAGGCCTGCCTGCAGTACATTGTAAGAGTGTCTCAAAAAAAAGTAAAGATTTTGGAGACAAATTCTCACAAAGTTGCCAAGTTATCCAGGATGCTCTCTCATGAGATCCTCTTGCTTTAGTCTCTTAGAGTGATAGGTTTACAGATATGTCTGGGAAAAGTCAGCAGGGATTAACCTACCTGCCAAGTTTTCTTATTCCCTAATCTTGATGTGCACTGTAGGCAGTGACAGCATTGGATACCACTGACCTTATTTCCCCCATTTCTTTCCGTTCTAGACTTTCTTCATTCCTTTTCTTTTTACAAATCTTTAGCCCCCTCTCTCAGCAGTTGGTTCTGACACTGGGGCCACCTGTGGGATCAGGGTGAAACAATAACTCGCTTGAGGTACAGGTGATTGGGCTCTCTTAGATGTGGATTCAGGATCTTGGTGTGAAGTACTTTGCACGTACATGCCTACACTGGTGGCCCTGGACCACCCTTTGAGAACCCACCCTTACTTCGGTGGTCCTTATTCTACCCTGATTCTGCTGTCCCCCATTTGAGTGCCCTCTAGTCTAAACAGAGCCCAGGGGAGCCCTCTGATTCCTAGCCCTTGGGCTGTCCTGCAGCCCACCCAGCACTCTTACGTGCTCAGGTGGGTCTTCCAGAAACTACTTTGTCTCCTGTGGTCTTCAGTGGCTCCTGTCACAACCATGCTGTCCATGCTTCAGATGTCACTGTGGAGCCCTCCCCAGATACCCATTGAGCCCCACACAGCTTTCCTCCTCAGAGCCCCTGCCCAGTGCTGATCAGAAACAGTCTTTGTGTGTTGTGTGGCCTATGGCACTGTGTGTTACCGCAGCTGATATGTGTTGTTCTACTTCCCTCTAGACTGTGAGCTCCTCGTGGGCAGGGACTATCTGTGTTTGCTCTGTATTTCCCATGCACCTAGCATAGTGCCTTGCACTTGATAGGTGCTCAATAAATGTTTGATCAAGTGACCTGGAGCATGGTACCTTCTTAGTGCAACACATTCTTGATGGCAGCGCTAGTAGCAGGACCAGGATGACCTTCCGAAATGAAGTCCGCTGGCTGGGCATGGTGGCACACGCCTGTAATCTCAGCACTTGGGGGCTGAGGCAGGAGGATCAATGAGACCTTGAGACCAGCCTGGGCTACAAAAGTGAGCACAGGGCCAGCCTGAACTGTGCAATGAGACCCTGTTGCAAAAAGAAAAAAAAAAAAAAAAAAAAAGAAATGGAGTCTGCTCAGACTGGGAGTCCAGTGCCTGCCAGGGCAAACTTGGCAGACCACAGGCCAGAATCCTGTTCATGCCATCTCTTCTGGGTGCCAGGACACACATCCTGGGCAGCAGGGCCACCCCACCTCAGTTCACCCGTAGTGAAGGCTGTTGGTGCCAGCTGTCTCTGCTAGAGCTCATATCCTGCCATGAGGAAAGCTGGGCAGAATGCTGGCAGAGTGAGTTCCAGGGTCCCAGTGTCAAGCATGCCCTTTCTTGAGTGTCACCATGCCCAGAATATCCAGCACATTTCCTATCTTTGGTTTTTAGAGGCAAGGTCTTACTCTGTATCTTAGGAATGCCTATACTTGAAACCCTTGGCCTCAGTGCTGGTCACTTGATCAGTAAGTCCAGAGTGAGTGCTGGACTTACAAGCATGTGCCTGTGCCCCCAGCCCTGCTGGGCTTCTGTGTTACCTGAAGCTAGTTCACACTGGACCTACTTCCTTTGAGGAAAGCCCATGTTCGTCTCCTCAGCAAGGAACATGGAGGTTGAGGTTGAGATTGGGTAGCTGCTGAGACTGGCCTCAAAGGTATATGTGGATGGCACATGGGGTGACTGCTTCCAAGTGCTCTGGCCCCTCAGAGGAGAGTACTTCCCTGCCTTGCTGCCTGCTGCCCCCTTTCTAGGTATCTGTTTCTTCAGACTACAGCTTAACTTCTCCATTGTGAAGTTCCCTACCCAGTGAGGCAGAGACTGGACTTGGACTTTGTTGTATGATTCAGTTTCCCTACTTGTAAGATAGGGATCATGAAATAATGCTTCATGCTGCTGGGAGCCATGAGGGCCACGCATGTTGTACTGCAGCATGCCTCCCAGCATGCCAGGAGAGCCTGTTAGCTATAGGCACCCATCATCTCTGGGGACTGCTCATCACCCACATCTGTGTCCACTGGAGTCAGAGCTCAGAGACATCTGAATGTCGCTCCTGTGTCTTTGCTGGCCACCTGGGGAGGGCTGGAGCAGGGCACCTGGATCAGTCCCTGCACTTTTGTCACAGCCTGCACAGGACAGTAGGAGGGCCAACTGGGGCCCAAGAGACTGAAGAGACCCCTCAGTGTTGCCCAGGGACAGAGCACAGGGCCATAAGCAAGGTGGGCAGGTGCTGAAGGCTGGTGTGGCTCTGGCTTATTTGGTCCTCTCCACTAGGCCCTGGAGTGGGGCTGTTGTCTCCATATTTGTCGAGGAGGACAGGAGGAGGTCCAGAGGGCTTGGGAACCTACAGTTCTCAGGACCAGTGTTGTCCCCCTCTGCCTCCATAGGTAACATTGACAGCAGGGACAGCACCTTAGCCTTAGGGTGTCTCCCCTCTTCTACTCTGTGAGAACTGAGAACCAGACAGATGGGTCCCTGCTGGGAGAAGGATGCTAGGAAGAGGGCATTCTCACCCTCCTACTAGCCTAGGCTGGCCTTGTTGGGGGTGTGTGTGACTGTAGAGCCTGTGTGAGCCCTACCTGCCTTTGCTGCACTCAAGGCCCCAAATGTGGCCCCCACCAGGCCCAGCAAGCTGGCAGAGCCCTTTTACACACCACCACCACCACAACCCCCCCACCTCCCACCCCGCTCAGCTGCAGTCCTCCAGACACCTGTGATGCTGGGGATAAGGGAGCTGAGGCTGGGGTGAGCCAGCCCTCTCACCTCTTCATGTTTTGGTGACTTCAGCTCCAGGAATTGCAGAACTGCGAGTTGCAGGTGGCAAGTGAGGGGCTTTCCTTAACACCCCAGCCTGTCCCCAGGTCCCTATGGAACCCTGCATGGCTACATGTACTGAAACCCTGTCTGGAGTCAGGCCTGGGCAGGCCCTTCCCTCCCTTTCCTGATGCCCGGCAGAGGAGGAGGTTGTGTGTGAAAAAAATGTGCTGTTTGCCACCTATCTGGCTCCTGGATCAATCTAAGGTTTCAGCTGCCAAAAAGGGCAGCAGGAAGGAAAGGCCTCCTTTGCTGGCCTTGAGAGCAGGGTCTGCCTTGCTTAGTGACTCATAGTGTTAGCAAGTTCCTCACCCAAGGGCTGTAGGCCCCAGAGGAGGCCTGGCACTGGTGCCCACACCCTTATGTGATGGCATGCTGAGGCCCAGCAGCAGGTGTAGAGGAAGGGCTGGAGCACAATTCTTTGTGTAGTTATGCTTCCTTTGTGTCCTGTTCAGAAGCCACCCTTGAGCGCCGTGCTTGGAGAGGAGACAGCCAGAGTGGCCTTCTTTCTTAGGGGTCCTATGAGTAACCCATGGGCTCTGCTTTGACCCCTGTTGCTCTGTAGTCTCTGGAGGCTGCAGTGTCATCTGTTAGAGAGAGCTGTGTAGCTCCAGGGGCAGTCAGGTATTACCCAGTGGAGAGCCTTCCCAGGAGTAGAAATTGGGCATTGCCAGCTGGGAGGTCCAGCCCAAGCCTGTGATAGCTTCCTGTCACTTCCCACTAACCACTTCTTGGCTGGAGGCTGAGCCTCACTACCTGTGTGGCCTGGGCTGTACCCTCAGCAAAGGCTGGGCCCCAGGAGCATGCCCCACACTGCATTCCATCATCAGGACTCTTTGGACACGGGGCTCCTTGAAGGGCTGCTGGACCTTCTCTGGCCTGCCAAGGTCACAGCAGGGAGCCCTTTAGCTCCTTTCCTCAATGCCAACCTGGGCTGGGCTGGCCACTTCTGTTTCTCTTCAGCCCCTAGCCCAGCTGCATGTCCTTACTGTTGTTGGAAGAGGTCATAATGACATCTGAGGACAATTGTGAAGAGGGAAGGGCATCTGGTACTCAGCTGGCATGGAACTGAGTGTTGTCCTGTGGGCACTCAGGCATGAGAGCTCAGGGTGGGCAGAGAAGGGTGGTGAGGGCTGCTGCATTGTGGATGGCTCCCTGTTGGCCTGAGGAGTTCAAGACCACCAGTAAACAAGGGAAGAGTCATACTGGTCTTATCGCATACTTGCACGTTCCCCTGCCTACCTGGAGGACGCGACCATTCTTGCCCTTGGATTGTTTTTCAAGTGTCAGCTGTTAACAGGTTGATTCCCCAAGTGAGGGCCAACCCAAGTACCTCAATTTGAGGGACAAGGGGCCCTTGGCCAACAAAGTAGGCTCCAGGCATGTATGTCCTGCATGTCCTTGCACCCTGGATGGGAGCCCTCAGGGGTATCAGAATGTGTATCACCTATGAGGGCCACCCCAGTGGGATTGGCATCCCCATGCTTCTGTTTCTGGTGACCACCAGGAGAGTGTACATCACGTAGGCCCAGGCACCAGGGCCTGAGAATCAGCCCAGCACAAATGACTGTAGGATAAGAGTCCTAACTGTTCCTTCCACCCCGCTGCTTTTTTGACTGTGGATCCAGACCCCATCTGTCTGCCCACAGGTGGCCCCCACATGAACCTTCAGCCCCAGGCAGAGCTGTTCCTAGGCCTCCACAGCAGCCCAAGTGTGCAGGTGACTGCTAAACTCTTTGTAGAGGCCGAGGCACACTCCGGACTGGAACTGGCTTCACCCTGGACAGCAGCTCCAGACCTCCACTGTCTGGCTCAGAAAATCATAAGCAGGGTCGCTCTGCTCGGTCCTGTCAGCAGCAGGCCTCTGTAGACCAAGTTCTGGTGGGATGTACTCCACAGAAGACAGCAGTGTGGTGGGGAAGGAGCCCATACTGGAGACCTATGAGGAACTCTGGTCTCGAGGCTGGAGAGGATGGGAGGAGTCTTGGCTTTCTTAGAGATGTGTCTGAATGCTGTGTCTGTGTGGGGTAAGGGGCAGTGAGGAGCCCCCCCAACACCCACATTTCTGCACATTGGAGGTAGTGCTCTTCCCAGCTTCCTGACTCATTAGGGGTGCAGCCTGGTGTCCTGTAGTAGGGACTGGCCCTCTAGAGTACCAGTCAGCAGTCTGGTGATCCAGGCCCTCTGAAACACAGTCATGGCCATCTGAGCCTCTCGGCTTCACCTGAGCACTTCTAGGTCAGTCAGTCTGGCCACCTGTGGCCAGCTCTGTCATGTTCTGCCCCCATAGCAGGCAAATGCATCTGGCTCTTCTAAGCTTTGTTTGTAGGCAAAAACCTGATTCTAATTATAACTTAATATACAATGTCTATTTAGAGTGTTAACTACATAGCGTCAGTTTCCCTATCTGTATTCTTAATCATCCTGCTTGGCAAGATTAGAGCTATTGTTAGCTTATATGTGACAAATCTTACATAATCAAGTGGAGTTATTTCCCTTTTCCTTTTGTCAATATATTAAAATGTAGTGGACATATAAAAGAATACATAAAAGTGGGTATGGTGGAACACAACTATAATCCCAACATGAGAGGTTGAGTTTGAAGCCAGCCTGGGCTACATACTGAGTTCAAGACCAGACTGAACTACATAGTGAGACCCTGTCTCAAAAAATAAATGAATGCCTACAGAGATCTGGGGGCATAGCTCAGTATAAAGACCTCTGGGTTCAATCTTCAGTACTGCAAAAGAAAAAAATATTCACAGACACACAGCATGCTGAGTGTTCACGAGCCTCACATTCTGTCCCTTGCCGCCTGCAAAGTGCCCCACAACCCCAGTGTTCAAGATCCATCCTCCTGGGCTGCATACCTTCGAAGTTTGGGGGCTGAAGAGGTTTCCTTCGCCTTGTAGATGCAAAAAAGGCTTAGGCCGTGGCTCCTGTGCCAGAGCCCTGTTCCTGGGCCTACCTGAGAAAAGCAAAGTGTCTGTGTGTTCAGAGTCCAGGCAGAGCAGAGGCAGGGCCAGGAGAACCTGCCCAGAGCCAATCTAGCAAGTGAGGGGAACACAGCTCCCCAAGGAAACAAGCACTTTTTTTTTTTTTTGTCTTTGAAAACTCCATGACATTTAATCAGATACCCAGTGGGTTGACCAGAGAAAAGCATCAGAGAGGCCATTCTGTTTGGTATCTCAGAACCTTGGAGGTGTGGAACCCCTCCACACTTGCTTCCTGTGGCACCCTCCCTGAGCAGTGCCCCCACACAGTAATTGCCTCTATCTGTTTGAGTGGAAGCTGGTACCTGCAGGCCGTGGAAGCACCCTCTGCTCTTCAAAAGGCATCGGAGGTCACCAAGAGTGGGAGACCCTCCCCCCTAGGCCCATAAGTTATCTCCTAGCAGGTGGAGGGCACGGGCATGGCCCCAAGACTGGTGTGGATTCCCCAGGTGTCAGTGTCCCAGAACATGAAGCCCACGTGAGAATCCCCACACCACTGCTGCATCAAAGGCTCTGAGCTGTCACCTGTGCTGTGTGACACTCAGCAAGATCGGACGTCAGCTCCAAGCGCTCTTCTGTTGGCAGGAACAGTGACCTTGGTAGATGACACTGTCCCCAAGTTCAGTCATCATCTGGGGTAGCTTCACAGAAGCACAAGGGGCACATAGCTGTGAGCAATGCAGCCAGGCTGTCCTTGGGCAGTGGCTTTGGTCACCTGTATACCTGGACACCCATCTCCTGTAACCACCATGGAGAATGTGGTGCGGGATGCTGGGCTGTGTGTCAGCTGTGTTTCTATGAGAATACAGCAACAGACATCCTCTCCCTCTCTGCTGGTTCTGCAGGGCCAGCATCTGGCACCCAGATACAGCTCTGATCCTGCCTGTCCTCCTCAAATTCATGGGTCTTTCCCAGAATGTGGGATGGGCTGACCTTGGGAAACTTCTACAGCTTCCACCATCTTGGAGGGTCTTTTTTTTTTCTTTTGAGATGGGGTCTTACTATGAAGTTTAGACTGGCTTTGAGCTCACCTTATGGTACCAGGCTAGTCTTGAACTCGCAATGATCTTGTGCACCACCACACCTGGCTGGAGGATCTTTTCTCACTGGGGAGAAGGAGGCCAAGAAACAAGAAGAAGCCACATCTTCCTTGGAGAACGAAGTGAACCTGCACCTCTGACCCAGCCATTGGGTACTTAGGGGAAAGAGAGTCTGGGTCTGCACGAAGACTTGTACAAGTATTTCCATAGCCAAGCTGGAAGCAGTACCAGTATTCACCAGGCTGTAGAGCTAAGTTAGCCATGGTCACCATATGGCAGTTCTGTGCTGCAGACTCAGGCCACACAGCAGAGAGGGGCCAGCAGGCCTTCCATGGATTGAAAAGTATTAGATACAGGGTTCAGGGTATAGCTTAGTGAAAGCTCTTGAGGGGAAGACATGAGGACCTGGGTGCATCCCAGGACTGCACCACACACAACAGAAGGGGCCAGAGCAGAGCATGTTCAAAGTGCACATGTTGCCGACCAGGCCATGCTATTCCTGGCATCAGCATTCAGTGCCTGGTGGCAGGAGTGTGGAATTTTCTGGAACAACAGACATATCCCCTGTCTGATTCAGAGCAGTAGTTATGTAGATGTATGCAGTTGTGAAAACACTGAGCAGTTAAGAGTCTGTATATTTAATGCATGTAAATGATTAAAGCTAAAGAAGAGCCAGAGATCTGGGACGCTGAGAAAAGGCGGGGTCTTTGGTTTGTAGACTGGCTTCACAGGTGCATTGTTAAGCAAGGACACCAAAGGCACAGGTGGCCAGTAGAAGAGGATGTGAGCAGGAAATGCACCCTCTGCGGCCTGTTAATCTTTAAGCATTTTCCGAGCACCTGTTCTGTGCCAGGGACAGGGATGAAGGCAGCACTGGAGACCAGGCAGGGACAGAAGACTCTGGCCTCTTGGAGCTCTTCATTGAGCTCCAGCGGAGAGACAGGGAAGCCTGAGGAGAGATCACAAGCCTGGGACCTCACCTTGATGGGGCCTGTCTGGGAAGTCCTCTTCCAGATACCAAAAAGGAGTGATAGCAGAGGGAGCCTAGTCCAAACCACATTGTCTGACAGTTGGCTTCTGAGAGGCTGTGGGCAGCTCTGGGCCTGTTCTGGAGAGAGGACACTCACTGTTGTCTTGTGAGCCTAAGGAGTTGCCCCATCTCCCCAGTGTTCAAGGAAACCTAGAAATTTGGACTTATAAAAATGTAAACTGGAGTCAGTTTCTGTTTATCATTATTTGTGTATTTTTGCATGCACTACTGAGCTCTACTCCCAAGGTTTAGTCAATTTTTAAATCATGGCTCAATTTTTAAAATTACTTCTAGGGCTGGCAGGGTAGTTCAGTGGTCTAAGCACCTGCCTGTCAGGTTCAAGAACCTGGGTTCGATCTCCAGTACTGCATGCCATGCCTGCCCAATGCTGAGCTGACCACTGAAAGTGGGTGTCATGGCACAGGCCTACAATCCTGGTGTTAGGGAGGCTGAGACAGAAGGATCACTCTGAGCCTGAGCTGTATAGTGAGACCCTTGTCAAATAAATAAATTTGAAAAAAAAATCTTTTGTACATTCAAAGCAGTCTGAAGCCAGGTAGGGTGGCACACATCTGTATTGTGAGCCACTGAAGCTGGAGGAAATTAGTCATACATGCGAGGGAAGGACAAGGCCATGGTGCCTAAAGCAGTCAAGCTGTCTCAGTCTTGAGAAAAGCATCCTGTCTGGACAATTTTAGACATTAGTTACTAGGCAAACTTGTGGCTGTGACAGCAACTTTGCAAAGGGGCTGGGGAGATAGCTGCATGGCACAAGTGCCTGCCTGGTGAGTGCAAGGTCATGAGTTCAAACCTTGGTCCTTCAAAAAAAAAAAAAAAACTTTGCAAAGGTATATAACTGCCCCTTCTGTTGTTCTTTGGGTCCTTTGCCAATTAGCAAATAGGCCACCACCTGACCCAACTCTTGTCTATCTTTACATCATTCCTGCTGTTGGGGTACCTGAGGTCATTGATTATACAAATTAATACAATCCCTAAACCACACCTATAATCTTAGCACTCGAGGCTGAGGCAGAAGGATTGCCATGAATTTAAGGGTATCCTAAGCTACATGGTGAGATCCTCCACTTAAAAAAAAAAAAAAAAAAGAACAGCAAACTCCCCACAATTTCTTTTTCTTTCTTT
>PVJA010048330.1:0-14251 GCA_004027025.1 Myocastor coypus | reverse complement strand
GCGCAGGGCAGGGCCAGGGCCATGACGGAGTGCTGGCACACGAAGGCCGACAGGCTCCCTGGGAGGGAACATGCACCGGTGTGAGGGGGCCTTCCCCCGCAGCCCGCAGCTTAGAAGGGAGGGACCTCTATCTCAAGGACCGGCTGGGAGACGCTCACCAAAGTAGGGCTCCTCATCCGCTCCTTTGAGGTGCACCCCTTTGGCAGAAGACTCAATAAGGAAGTGGCGTATGAGGTCACTGCTGTCCTCGCCTGTGGAAGACAAAATGCGCGTACTGTCCAGAAGGAACAGCGCATGCGTGCAAAGGAGACCGAGCTTGGGTGCAGAGAAAGTGCCTTACAGAGGACACAGCGCATGCGTGCGGGGGACACCTGGCAAGCGCGCAGAAGGGACGAACGCAGGGGCGCAGAGAAGACAGCGCATGTGCAGGGAAAGGTCGCGTGCGTGCTGGCCGCTAGCCTCTCCGGAGTCCGCAGCAGCGAATTTGCTCAACGCTTCTGGGCCCCATTATCCCCTTAGGAAAACTTTCTTCTGGTGAGAGTTATCAGGGGTTGTTCGTAATTACAGGAAAGGCGCTGTCCTGGGGCATCTGGGGGGCTTCGGGGGCTTCTGCTGCTTATCACTTTGCGTTTACGTCCCCAAAGAGGTGCTGCCCACTGCCCGCGTGGAGTCCTCTGACTCCCTGGTTCCTTACCCAGAGCTCGGCACAGGGAGAGACTCGTAGGCGTGTGTGGAGTGTGTGTAAAATATTATACATGTGTCCTACGCCATTACGCACACACTAGAACACATGGCATACACCTGCTAAGCTGTCAGGCACACAATGGACAGTTCTCTTGCCCAGGATAAGCTATCACATGTAATGGCTGGGTTATCACACCTACTTACTGGATAAACACCTCCTGGGTGATAAGGACTGTGCACCTGCTATTACTACATTAGGTGGCCAGGAAGTGAGTGTGGTGTGTACAGCGGGAGGTACAAATAGAGAATGGGGGGGGGGGGTAGCTCAGCAGATTAAAGCGCCTGCAAGCCCGTGCAGGGTCCTGCACTCCATCCCCAGCCCTGCCCGAGCCAGGCTGCCCCCAGGGTGCACTGAGACAACTGAGACGGAGCATGGTGGTGGCGTGGCCCTGTACTCCCAGCTCTCGGGAGGCTGTAGCCCGGCAGGGTGGCTCAGTGGTCTAAAGCGCCTGCAGGCGGCTGCAGGGACCACAGTTCGATCCCTGGCACCACTTGCTGCACCAGCCCTGCCCTCAGGGCAGGCTGAGCCGGCCATAAAAAATAAATAAACAAAAGTTCTGAAACAAGAAAAAAAAAAAAAAAATCGAAAATCCAACAGAGAGTGGCCTGAATAGGGACCCGCAGGGAAACGGGCCTTTCCACAGTGCTGTAGAGCTGCTGTAGAGCTGCCCATGCGGGGACTGTTCCCTCTGGAGTGGCCACCAGGCTGGTGTGGGGCTGTCCTCTGCAAAAGCACCTGCTGCCTGCGGGAGCCCGGGAGGAGGAACAAGACTGGTGTGTACCTGATCGGTGCTGGGCGGATGCAGGGGCCTCCTGGACCTTCAGGGCCAGGCCGAAGGAGCCTCGGTAGGAGGAACTGTCCCTGATGACAAAGGCCCCGGGCTCCTCCTTCCTCAGTAGCTCGATAGCTGGAAAGATCCTCGGGTCAGACGCAGCTCCCAGGGCCTCTCCCTCCCTCACTCCCCGGGAAGTCTCCCTGAAGCAGGGTCCCTGCGTGACCTTTCAACCCAGGAAGTCTTTCCATCGTCTTATCTGCCATGTTCGCAGCATTTCTGTTTCCTGGAGAGCCCAGTAGGCCCCTCCCCTCCCCGAGCCACTTGCCGCACCTCCCGCTTGTTTGGGCTCTGACATAGCACGCCACTAGCACACGGTTTGGGTCTACCTTGCTCTCTAGTGATGCTTGGCTTAAACCAGTATTTCGATGTATCCATCACGAACTTCATGGTGGGCTGTGTGTCCCTGGTAGGACCTAAAGAGAGACAGAAAAGGGGGACAGGGAAGGCTGAACTAGAGTTTGCTGGAAGGTGACCATCAGAGAGGGCTGGGGACCCCAGCCTGTTCCTCTGCCTGCTGGCCCCAGTCCACCCAGTCTCCCTGATCCACAGCCAGTGTTATCTCTAGACTGCCCGAGGAGACAAAACCGGACAGGACTCTAGGACTTGATACATCTGGGACACAGAAGTCTCCTAGTACCCCTGGGAATGAGTTGAAAGCAAATAGATCACGAGCCTAGCGTCGCCTGGCGGACAGAGTGGAATGGGGGTGGAGGATTCCCTAGGCTGGTATGGCCTCTCTCTCTCCTCCCCGTAAGCCTGAGAGTTTGGCAGGGGTACATGCACGTGCAAAAGAAAAACCAGACAAAAGGTGAAGGGCGGAAGACAGAGAATGGGAGAGCTGGACTAAGAAACCAGGCGCCTAGATTCCTGATTTTGCCAGATTCAGCACCTACGGCCAGAGGGGACCGGGTAGGCTACACAATCCCAGGGGTTCTTGAATGCCCCAGGGCGTAGGAAATGAAAAGGAAATTTTCAGAATTCCAGGAGCATCCGCAGAGCAGGCTGGGAGTATCACCCGAGAAGCCCCCGGTACCCGTGGCCCTAGGTCCCTAAGGCAGAGAGCCGTGGTTCTCAGTGTTGACACCACAGGAAGGTGTCTGTGGCCAGTTCACTAGAAAGAACGCTGCACCTCAGCCTGCAAACAACTGGCAGACGGGGGCAGACAGGAAGGCACCCCCGGCGCCATCCCCTCCTGCAGGCCTTGACCTGCGTCTCCCGCCCCGCCCCGAGAGAGTCACCCGGGAATCCCCCAGGAGCGGCCTCTGGCGGGGCTGGGTCTGCGGTGGGAGGCGTGCCCCGGGGTTTGTGTTTACTGCTGTGGGGTCCAAGAACTGAGTGCCTCTGCGTCTCTGCAGCCCCAGGCTCCGGGAAGCAGAGTGTTTGCCATTTTGTGGTTTGGGGCTCTCTGACTTGGACCGCGTTGTCTCCATTCCCCTGCACACCCCTTCTGTGTTCTCGTCATCCTCGGACGTCAGAGCTGGGACCCAGGCTCCCCTGGGCCGTCCCCGGGTTCGTCACGGAGCCTGCCACTTCCACATCGGGAGGGCGCCTGGCTCCTTCCCTCGACCCCCCACCCCCAGCCTACAACTGCCTGCTCCCTGTGTGGGGCCTCTGCTCCTTTTTGCCCAAAGAGTGAAATCCACTTTTTGGTGTGACACTCAAGGGCTTTCACAGTCCGGAACCAGATTACCTCTCAGTGACCTTTCCTTGCGTCCCCAATCTGGGAAGCATTTCCTAAATAGGCGGGAGCTCGCACCCAGCCATGGCACGGCCGGGGGGGGGGGGGGGGGGTCTCTCGCTCCTCCGCCTCTGTGTGGGTCTTGGCTTCGGTCCATCTGTGCATCCTGACAACTTGACACAGCGTGCAGCGCGTAGTAGGTGCTTGGCACATGCTGGCTGGCTGGCTGCTGAGCTCGTGGGTACACTGCCTCCTTCCCTTACCCCAAGCTTCCACTGCTTGATAACTGGTTTTACAACATACCCTCTGAGGCCACCGCAAGGGTGGCGTCTGGCAGGGTCTGGCTGCGGCTTTTGGTGGCCGGGCAGGGGTGCCTGGGAGAAGCCGCTCCAGCCTGGTGTCCTGGTGTCCACTGGGGTGGGGGAGACTGAGGTTCGGGGCAGCCGTTGATCAGCACGATGGGGATGTCCACCATGGAGTTGGCGACGGACGGGGGACAGCTGCTGGCATGCTCCACAGACAGGGGAGGCGAGCGGTCCGTGCCGGGCTGCACCACACTGGGTGCAGGGTAGCTGGGGCCATGGACGTCACCAGGTCTCATGCATGGGGACACGGGGCCGAGGCTATGGAGGCTGGAGGAAGAGCTGGCTGGGCTTTCCAAGGACCTCGATGACAACTGGTGGCTGGAGCTGCTGGAGTAGAGGAGAGACTGGCTGCTGGGGAGAGAGAAGGGACGTGGCTTAGGGTCTGGGGGTCTCAGGGCCGGAGCCAAGGGCAGAGAAGTGTCCCTGGCCTGCAGGGTCTTTGGTTGCTTAGAGGCCAGGGATGCCCACCTGTGGGATTCCCTCTGCCTTTCCCGGCCAGAGCTTGGGCTCTGCCCTGCTTGCTCATGGCTGCCAAGAGCCTTGTGGATAGACAGGTGGACCTGGATAGACAATGGGCCCGAGGCCACACAGTGGGAGCCTGGCAGGAGGTGAAGGGCAGAGGCAGGTTCTGCACGGGGCTGGGGCCTGGCTGGGGGTGCCCACACCGCCCTCGCTCTCATGCATGGGCCCACGTGAGGGCTTCCTGGGGCAGGGCAGGCAATGTGCAGTCCTGCTGCAGAGTGCTGGTGAGTGGGGAGCACCGGGCTGTGCCCAGGCTGAGGGAGGCAGGTGAGCCCTGTGAGCTCGGCCACTCAGTTCCCAGGAAGACGCGAGCTGGGATCTCTGTCCCCAGTTGGCGTGCAGGATGCCCGCGCTCACACCGGTCACCTTCCTGCGCTCTCCAACTCCGCTCAGGCAGAATGAACGCCCACTGTGACACCATGATGCTAAGGGTACTGTGGAGGCAGGGTCAGAAAGACGGCACGCACCTTCCAAACATGTAGCTGACGTCGGAAGCCGGGCTGGCGGACAGCACTGAGATCCTGCTGCCCCGCTGGGGGGCGAGGGCCCTCGGCCCCTTCTCCAGGCCTGCCGTGGCGAGCAGCGGGGAGCCCTGCGGGCCCGAGGCTCTGCCCCCAGTGCACGGGATGGCCATGCTAGGGGAGGAACCCCTGCCCTGGCTGCCAGAGAAGATGAGGCTCTCGGAGCTGCTGCGTGTCTCCCGGGGGACATCCCTGCAGAGGAGGAGGCCGCCGCCGCCGCCACGGGGGGAGCCAAAGGGTGGGGTCACAGAGGGGCTGGAGCAGTGCAGGGCCCCCTCGTGGCACCTCGGTCTGGGAGAAGTCACTTCGATGTACTTGATGTCTTTGGGAAGAGAGGCAGAGCGCTGGTTAGACTGGCCACATGGGGACAAGCACTTGGAGAAAGGCCCTCAAGAGCAGAGCCTCCCCAGCTGCCCCACTTTTACACAGGCGAGGTCCGGGCAGGAGACCAGCATCCAGTGCCACCTTGGGGGCCCGCCCTAAAGGCACCATGTCGGTGATATCATCCCTGGGATGTGGGACATCCTTGGGTCAGAGATGTGGCTTTGCCACGCATGATCTGAGAACTGGGCCAAGTGACCTGGTCACCTGGAGCCTCGGTGTCCACCCCTTGGCGTCACAGGAAGGTGAAATGGGCTTGCTCAGGTGCCAGTACCTGGCACACCGAGGTGCTTAAAGCCTGGAGGGTCCTCCATCATTGTACCGTGACTGTCCTCCAGGACATCCGAAGACTGCCTCCCCTCTACACCCGCAGTGAGATGGCTTTGCATGCCCCGTCCTACCCTAGAACCTCACGAGGGGCCTCCAAGCGTCTCAGGGCCCCAGCCGCATCCCGCCCACGCTGGTTGGATCAGAATCTGAGGGGACCCCTGGCCTCTTGCATGTTCCTTTCCCAGGTAACACCCATGCGCAGGAGCCTCCACGCTCCAACCAGTGTCCTCACGGAGTCGTGGTCCCTGGGCTGGGTCCCCAGAACGCCGTACCAGGCTGCACCCCAGGCCAAGGTACCTGTACATGTGGTCGTCTGAACCTCTAAGGATCCCCTGAGCTCTGCGGGGCAGAGACAGTGAGAACCCGGCCTCTACACCTGCTGTGGTCTCCGGGGCCCTTGCAGTCCCCAGCCCGCACCCCACCCCACCCCACTCCCTCTCGGGAGCCGCCTGGGCTGGGCTCCCGGCCGCCTTGCCAAGTGGCCGCCTCTGTCTGGGCCTGTCGGGCTGGCAAAAGCAGGGAGGGCATGGGGTGAGCCTGGCCCTGGCCTGGGCTTGCTGTCCTTGGGGCTGGAGGGAAGAGGACTCGGGTCCCAGTCCCAGCTCGGCCACCGTTCCTTCCCAGCCAGGAAGCAGAGGCTACATGTCCCAACCTCAGCGAGCCCAGGTTTCTGCAAAGCACAGCTTCCTATCCAAACTCAGAATGGCGTGACACTCAGTGGCGGTGGCTGGGCCCGGAACCTGGAGCCAGGCCCCTGGGAGTTTCTCAGGAGAGGAGCCTGCTTTGGTGTAGCCCTGGCCATGGTGGACGCCCCTCTCCCCCAGAGGACACAGCCACGGAGTGCTGGGGGAGCATCCAGAGCTGATGGCTCTTTGCAAGGCTGGCAGGCGCTGCTGCCGCGTTTATGGAACTTGGTAGTGTTTATCTCGCTTCCACCTTTGGACCTCGGAGAGTCCTGGGGCAGGACAGGCTTTGTGTTTACAGAGGAGAAACTGAGGCTGGGAGGGAAGGGGGAGGGGGCGGCAGGGAGTGAGAGGGCACAGTGGTTATTAATGAAGGTGGAAGTTGGGTGCCAGTGTGGCTGCAGGCAGGAAGGCGAGGGTCTCGTCCACCCTTTAGAACCCTGCTCCAGTAGGAAGCAGTGCTCGTGCCCCAGACCAAGAGAAACGGAGTCCTCGGGTGCCACACAGCCCTAGACGGCAGTTTGGCCCCATTTAGGGGCCTGTTTGCGGGAGGAAGGGCCTTGTCCTGGGAGGTGTTGGACCGCTCTGAGGAGTCCTGCTTGGTCTGGTGAGGCTCTGGCCCCCCACTTGATGGACCACCCCAACACCCCAGCTAAGTGTCTGCCCCAGGGCTGAGTGGGAAGGGAGGAGGAGCCTGGTGTTATGAGTCAGCTAGGTGGACCGTGGGCGCTGGGGTGCAGCCGCTGTTTACGGGGCTGGAGGGAAGGCAAGTCTGGGCAGGGCAGGGTGGCGGTGGTGGCAGGCGGCACGTGGGAGGGGCGGCCTGCTGGTTTCTAAGCACCTTGCCCTCTGGCTGGCAGGCAGACTGGCCCGGCAGAAAGGAAGAATGAAGCGGGGCCTGTGCCTGTGCCCAAGACGGGCCTGGAGGTCTGGGGACACATTTGTCCCCTGCAGGGGCCAGGGACTCCACTGGGCAGGCCTAAGGGAATCAGGGACTTGGCTAGCTGCAGGAGGGAGTGAGGCTCTCGAAGGGACCCCGGGGCCTCCAGAGCCCCACCGAGAAGATGGGACAGGGCTGTGGAGCCCAGACACAGGGCTTCGAGGCCTGACTGCCTCGCGCCGGCCGTGTGGCTGTGGTGCTCTGCTTCCCTTCCACAGCCTCTGTTTCTTCACTCTGCGAAGTTCGGGCCTTAACTGTGGCCAAGTAGGGAGGAAGACAGTGACCCTCTGTCCCCCTTAGCCTGGCCCAGAGAGTGTCACCAGTAGGGTGGTGGTCTGCTACTCTGAGTGGTGGCCAAGAAATCTCTCCAGGCAGGCTGACTTGGTAAGGCCGGCTTGGTAGGTAGTGAGCTCCCAGGCAGGAGAGGTATCCAAGCAGGAGAGCTTTCCTCCCCCTCCTCCTCTTCCTCCTCCTCCTCCTCTGGAGTGTGGTAGCTTGTCAGGACCCTCTGCCCACTACCAGCCCCGCTGTGCTCACAACGGCATCCGAGGCCGTATTCATCACCCGCCCTTCCGGGGAACACAGGGGGCGTTGCCACCACGGCTCCCTTGCACGTGGATGCCCGCAGAGCCCGGTTGTGCCCCAGCCGGCCCTGCCTGGGGGCACGAGCATTAGCACCCGGGCTCCTCCTGCCAGGGCTAATTAGGCACAACACGATTTCAAGTCCCTATAGGCAAGCGGGAGCCCAGGGTGCTGGCCTCCTTCCCAGAGCCTGACCCACACCAGGCTGGCCCTAGCTGCACCACAAAGTCAGCCGGCCACCACTGGCGATTCGCAGGGGCCCAGGCTTGGTGATAAGGATTTGTGGTGTTACTTCGTTTAATCCCGGCAGCACCTTTCGAAGTCAGGGCTCTGTCTCTGTTTGACAGATGAGACATCGAAAACACTAAGAAAGAGGCAGTCGGCTCTGCTGACTCCAGCCATCAGGCCAGGCTGCCTGCCTCTACCTCAGTTTCTTCTTCCATCAAATGGGGCTGAAATACTTCAAGTTGGAAGCTGGGCATGGTCATGCATGCCTGTAATCCTAGCCCTCAGGAGGCCGAGGCAGCAGGCTCACTGTGTTTGAGGCCATCCTGGGCTACACAAAAAGTTCAAGGTCAGCTTGCACTACATAGCGAGACCCTATCTCAAAAAAAAAAAAAAAGAGTCTGTGCTACATTGGGAGGCTAAAATGGTCAGCCCAGGTCCTGGATGACAAGTTCTGGCCCTAGCACAAATTGCTAAGTCATTATGGCGGTCACCTAATAGGGCCGGTGGCCTTAAAACAAAAGACCACCTCCCCCTTCTCCAGCTCAGCCCAAGACATAATTCACTTTCCCGCTTCCCGCCACCTCAGGGAAGACCCCCAGTCAGTTTCTCAGATATAGCTAAACACCCTCTTTTCCCCGTCCCCTGGCAAAAGGTCCTAAGAGCCTTGGCCTTCCTTTGTCCAGAATTTCTTGACCACCCCAAATTCTCTCTGCGTCCTCAGAGAAAATAAAGCCCCATTCCCTTCTTCCTTCTCCCCGGTTCTCTGCTGCGCCGAGAACCTGCTACTGGCACTTAATATCACAGGCGCTCTATTAATGGAAGTCATTCTAGGTTCTGACTTGTGCTCATTGCTGTTGAGCATTTAGAAAAGTCTCTGGTGGCCTCAGTTTTCCCATCTGTCTAATGGGGTTCTGTCACCCTCATGCTCACAGCAGGCCTGAAACTGAATCCAGCAGCAGGGATTTCCCAAGGCCCTTGGACTTGGGGCACTGGCAGAGTCTTTCTTGTACCGACTTGTTGAGAGTGGATTGCTAAACTTTCAAGATTTTGTCCAGCTGGTTGCTAAGCTCCGTCATTATTAACAATCACATTATAGAGCTGGGCATGATGGTGCATGCCTGGGAGGTCAAGGCAGGCGCTCCTTACCTATGGCTTCAGGCTCCTGCTTCCTGCTCCTGGAGTCCTGGCTCGGGGCAACCCCAGCCGGGGAGCCCCTGTTCGCCGGAGGAAGCAGCTGGAAAGTAGGGTCCAGTTCCAGAATCATCTGGTTGAGGGTCTCCAGAGAGAGGTCGATGTAGGAGTCTAGGTCCTGCTGGGCCCCTGAGGCCTTGGCGTGCGGCTGTGGGGCCTGCGGGCCTGGGCTCGGGGGGCCCTTGCTGGGTCTGGGGGCCATCAGTGCCTGGGCACCCCAACCTCCTGTGGTGTAGTAAGGGCACGGGGCTGGCAGGTCGGGTGCTGTGTGCAGGGTTGTCCTGGGCTCCGTGCAGGGTGCCAAGGGGCCAGCATGGCCTCCTGCCAGCAGGGAGCCGGGCATCACCTGCGACGTGGGGACTGTCCCGAGCAGCTCACTTCTGGCTTCCGCCCAGCCACACTTCCATTCCAGAGCTGTCTTGTTTCAGTGGGAGCTCCTGGACCTGGAAGAACCAAGCAGGGGGCCTGAGCCACTTCTGCTGCCCCAAACAAGGGCACAGTGATCCCCTCACTTAAAAGTACTGAGGCCGACACTCGGCTAGTCACCTCAGCTGCTCTGGAGGCTGAGGTGGGAGGATTGAAAGCTGGAAGCTAGTCTGTGTTAGTGAGATCCTGTCTCAAAAAGGTTTTTAAACGGGCCAGGATGTGGCTCAGTGCTAGAGCACTTGCCTCGTACGTGTGAGCCCTGGGTCACCCTCCCTGCCACCACGGAACTAGGGAGCAAATGCCCATGTGTGGCCGAAGCCGCCCTGCCCCGCCTGGCTTTGCACCCAGGATCCCCCACTCGCGAGCTGCATGCTTTTGGGGGCAGTTGGTTAACTCTTTTCTATGCCTAGGGTTCTTTCTGTGTGTGAAATCAGCTGACATGGGCAAGGTGCTTGCAACCGGACAGGCTTGGTGCAGGCACTGCCAGGCTCCCCCAGATGTCCCTTGGCTGCCTGTGCCAGGCAGACTTATTACAGGAGCAGAGGCTGCTGTGTAGCCAGGGCTTCTGTGCACACGCGTGACACCGTTCCTGTCATTGCCTCATTTATGATGAGGTCAGGGGGCACAGCCGGGCCAGGCCTTGGCCAGGGTCGGGGGGTCAAGGACCAGTGGTGGACAGCCGCAAGCCAAAGCGGAGTCACCAGGGAGAGAAGGAGCTCTGGGCGGGGGTGGGACTTCCCGGAGGAGAAGATGGGTGAAACCTGGTGGGCGGCAGGGGGAACTGCTGAGCGCCCAGGGAACAGAGCAGCGGGTGGGTGGAGGGCCTTGCAGGCTCTGGGCTGCTGCCAGCCCGGCTCCGGAGAGCATGGGGAGTCATGGAGGAGCGCTGAGCAGGGTGGGCAGGGGTGTGGCACCGCCAGATGCCATTTGCTCCCTGGGGTTGGTCCCGGATGGAGGGCTCCTGGCTTCCCCATCTCCCTTACTGTGGAAGTTCTTTCTGTTGTCTAACCTCCATGCCACATGCTGTTCTTCCGCAGATGTGGATGAGGAGGAGGAGGTAAGAGGCTCAGAGGTGGCTGGGAAAATGGTATGCGGGCCGCACCACCCGCCCCTCATCCTCCAAGGCACCCCTTTCCCTAGCTGCTCCCTTTTCAGTCCATTTGGGAGCAGTTAGGTCCAAGAGAAGAAGAGACGGGAGTCGATATTCAGACTGAAGAGGAGCCTGGCCCTTAAGCGTGACTCCAACCCTGGGCATCCTCTGTGACAGGAGGAGGAGGAGGGCTCCTGGGGGACCCAGGGGGTGCAGGGTGCTTCTCCCAGTGCTCAGGGAGGCTGAGGCAGGAGGATCACCAGTTTGAGCCTAGCCCAGGCAACTCAGTGGGACCCTGTCTCAAAACAAAAAATAAAGGAGGCTGAGAACGTAGCTCAGTGACAGAACACCCCTTGATGTAAAAATGAATAAATAAATAAATATTGCTCCAAAGAGTAGCTCCGGAGGTGTAGAGAGGGGTACGGTGCGCTGGAGGTCCCCCAGTGATGACGGAGGCCAGACCAGCTTTCCCGGGTCTCCAGGGCTTGGCTGTCAGCCAGCTCTGGAGGACACGAACTCCTGGAAGTGCACTGGATGGAGCCCACCTCGGATCTGCCCCCGGGGCGGCTGAGAAGGCCGAGTCAGTTGGTAGCAGCCTGTCCTGGGTCTACCGGGACACAACCAGGGAGCACCCCGCAGGGCTCTGGCTCTGGGGCGTGTGTGACCAGGATGCGGCCGGCTCTGTGCCAGCCTGACAGGTTCAGCCAGGCACGATGGCACAAGTTTGCTGTACCCCCACCTAGGGAGGCTGAGGCAGGAGGCTCGCAAGCCCAAGTCCTGCCTCCAAATAGGAAATAAAGAAAAGGCCGGGAATGCCACTCAACCTGCCCCCGGGTTTAACCCCTGGTGCTGAAAAATAAAACAAAATAAACTGTAACTCACTCGAGGCTCTCTGCAGTTCTGGGAGAGGGATGGCGCGAGAGGCTGAGGATTTCGGGGTCGGGGGTGGTGGAGCAATCCCCAGCTGTCCTGGTGCCCCCGGGGCCCAAGGTAAGCCCCAGCCTTCCCTCAGTCACCCGGTCCCAGACGGCGGCTGGGCCTTGGATTCCCGGACACCATCCCTTTCGCTGTTGCCCTGGCTCTCAGCCGTGCAGGGCAGGAGGTCCTGGGCTTTGCCAGGCGTCTGTCTGAGTCCGTGTAGGGTCTCTCTTCCCCATTCACGTTCCTCCTCCTTGTTCCCCAGCGCTCCAGGCGGAGGGTGAAGCTGGGTTCCCCCATCAAGCACGCCGCCTCTAGAGCCCCCTCCCTGCTCCTCAGACCCTGCTCGGTCGGGCCCACTCCGGTGCCCTGCAAGGCCCGCTGCCCAGGCGGCACAGGAGGCCCAGGAGCGAAGTGCAGGGCCCTCCTGAGGCTCTGTGTCCTACGTTCCCCCCTCGGTCCATCAAGGGTGCAGATTTAGTTCCCTAAAGAGCTGGACCCAGGGCGGCGGTCCCGATCCGACCCTCTCTCTCCTCCCCCTTCTCTGCACCTCTGCACATCCCTCAGAGCCCAGCCAGGTGGGGAGCAGGCCGGAGCCAAGGCGTCGGGGAAAGGGCTGCGCACCCCCAGCTCCCCGTGCAGGGCGGAGGCCCCTACCTGTGAGACCGGCGGCCGGGTAGCTGCTGCGGGGCGGGAGAGGCTGCAGGGCGCCAGGTGAGGAGCGAGGCCCCGCCTCCGGCCCGCCCTCCTCCCCCGGCCTACACGTGGCCTTGACCCCGAAGCACCGCCCCTGTGGGGGGTCCCCTGATGCCCTGTGGAGCCACGTGGTCAGGAGCCGGGCTTAGAGGGGCGAGGCCTCCCCGTTGCAGGTGGGCGGGGGGCGGGGCGGTGAGGGGTGCATCTCGGCAAAGCAGGGACCCCTGCTGAGGGTGGGGCCCTGGGAATCCTGGACGGGCTTGTCTTCCTTCTTCCCTGTCTCACCGGACCCTCCAGCCTGAGGAGAGGAGCTTGGAGCGCGATGTGACCGCCCCCAAGGCGGGCCTGGAAGCCCCCTGCGGTGGGTGTGCAGGCAGGAAGCCCACCCCACCCCTCCCTTTCCACTTTCCCAATGTCCCGTGGGGGTCCCAGCGTCGGGTTGTTGCCGGGCACCCAGCCACAAGGCGGGGTCGCTGGGCAGGCTAGTCTGCAGCGAGGGCATCATCTGGGTCCTATGCAGATCCCCATAGGCTGATGGCCCTGTGGGTGTCCCCACGCAGGGTTGGAGGAGCTGGTGCCCTATGGAGGGTGGCACCTGTGTCATCTGAGCTGCAGGGGCTGCCCCTGGACCCCCCGGTGGAGGCATGAGGAGACTGTGAAGGGACTTCCTTGCTGCAGGGGAGGGGAGTGTCCATTCCAGGCTGGGCTGGAGCTTGCCATGGTCCTGCCTTGGCCTCCTAGGGTCCTGAGATCAGGCACGGGTTGCCATGCTTAGCCAGACCTCTGACTTCTTACCTACAGAACACACGCGACACAAGTCCCTGTCTGTGCAGGCTGGCGAAGCCCAGTCCAGGAATAGCTCTGTTATAAACAGGCTGGGTGCCATGCGGTGGCCAGAGCCCAGGCTGGAGGCCCTTAGGCTCCGTCGACATCTGCAGACCCAAAAGTTATCACCCACGTACCCCTCAAGAGAGGTGCTGAGCCACCGCCCAGAGAGCTATTTGTTTATACATGATGCCCCTGGAGCCTTAGAAATCACATACGTGAGCCACAAGGCAAATATGTACTGGTGCTTACATAAGATACACACACCAGGAAATGCATGACGCACATTCTACACAGAGTCATCAACTAGGCAGATTATGTACATTAAGAAACTAGCACTAGAACCACAAGGCTGGGAGGCCTAGGAGGTGAACGATACTTAGAAGTAATTTTTAGGGCGTTTCATTTAGTAAACACTACTTTGCTCTCACGCGGAGAGCCTCCGGGATTGGATGTGCTTGCCTGGCTTTGCCTCCACAGTTTTGCCCTTTGTGGGACAGTGGTTTGCAGGTGGTGACCCTAAGCCTGGTGTGTTTCTCAGTTTCTGTGGGACGGCTGTCGCAGCTGAGGGAAGACACTGAGATTTAGATGGACAAGACACGCCGCCGCCGGCTGAGCTCGTGAAATTGTGGCATGAACTTTCAATTCTGTCCACCAATTATGCAAAGACTTTGTCCAAAATTGGCGTGCAAATTTCCGTCTTCCCTCGCGTCAATCGGTCGTTCTTGCAGACATTGGAATATGGTGCATCTGAATACCTCCAGCAAGTGGATTCTAAGCCCACTCAAACTCTTCATTTAGAAGATTTTCGGGCAAGTTAAAATGTTCTTTTTTTGGTCTGTTGTTTGAAGGACGGAGAAGGAAGAACCTTGGCAGTGCCCAGTGTTTTTAGCAAGCAAATCATCTGACAAGGGGGGGCCCTGGCCGGCTGCGTCTCGGACGACCTCTGCTGCACCGGCCTTCCAGGGAGCCGCCTTCCTGACGCTTCCACCCTGATCCCCGGGAACAGAGGCTTTGCCTTTGGAAATGTTTATGGTGGCACTCAATATGTAGGATTTATGAGTCTGTTTTCCCTTTATCATACACCAAGTGAAATAACTCAGACGGGGGGAAACTGCCATTTTTTCTACTGTTCCATTGTTTATTTAAGCAAACTGTCCTTTTGTCCCCTTCTTTCCTTCCTTCCCTCCCCCTTCCCTTCCCTCCCTCTTCCCTCCCCTTCTCTTCCCTTCCCTCCCCTTCTCTTCCCTTCCCTCCTTCTTCCCTCCCCCTTGCCTTCCCTCCCTCTTCCCTCC
>PVJA010048329.1:0-14260 GCA_004027025.1 Myocastor coypus | reverse complement strand
GGGTCATGCCCACACACTGCACTCTATAGAATGATTGTGAGGACAATATGCAATATGTCAACTTTCAAAGAAAAAAAGGGGGAAAAGAAAAAAAAAAGTAATGTGGATTTAGAAAGGTTAATGTTTAGTTGTTTGATCAATCTTATATACCTATATGTATTAATCTAAACTGATCCGATGATGAAAATATGTAATATAAACATTGTTAAATTTAAACAATAAAAGAATTGGAAAAAAAAATTAAAAAAAATAAAACCAAGTGGAGAAGTAGGGGAAAAAAATCTAATAGAGTATCCAGTAAAGAAAAATAAGCCCTCACTCATTGTCATCATGATTTCCCCATTGTAGGGACAAAACACATAAGACTTATCTTAGTTACTTTTCTCTCAATGATGGGACAAAATACTCGAAACCCAAAATTAAGGAATGAAATGTTTATTTAACTGACAGTTTGTGTGAATTTCAATCTATAATTGGCTAGCTCCAAGGCAGAGTGGCACATGGCAGAGGGCAACAGCTCATGTGGGCAGAATATAGCAAAACCTACAAGAGCCAAAAGGGAAAACAAGGAGCGAAGACTCTTTCTGTCCCTAATATTGTATGTAGGCTACCCACTCTAGGGTGGATGTAGTATTCACACCCGTAATCCCAGCACTAGACACTGAATCAATCACAAACTGTAGAAGCCTGCCACATGACTGCATGAGGTTTTAGTGGGTGGGGGTATCTAGATACAAAATATAACAACATAAGTTAATTTGTTGAGGACTCAGTTCATAGTTGGATGTCTTCAAGACAAGGTGGCATGGCAGAGGGGCATCACAGAGAAGAAATACTCAATGGAAGTGCAGGCAGGAAGCAAGGCAGCAGCACTGAGCCTCTTTCCCATTTTATTACATTCAGGCTAGAAGTCTGTTTGTTGGTACAACACATACCTGGGTAAGTCTTCCCATTAACCACCTAAACCAATCAGTAGGCTCAGGTAGTCATCACATATATTTTACCTGTATTCAAATACCCTACATCAAGCTATCTCTGAAAAAACATCCCACCTAAGTGTCTGAGGCTTTGGGGGACATTTAGATATAAGCAATAACTCTCCTAAGCTATAGTATCTAACTTTAGGTTGGTTATATCTTTATTATTCCTAGATGAGTTTATTTGTTTGTTTGTTATAAACTCTTGTTTCAATTTATTTGTTATTTTGGGAACGAATGTAAGTTGGGGCATTGGTGGAAAGTTAGCATGATTTGTTAACATTATAGATATACCTATTCTTAAATTTAACAATTTTCAAAAAGTTGTCCAAAATATATAGTAACATGTGTACAAAGAAGTTATTTATTGTTTACACTGAAGTATTTTGTTAGTAAGAGAAGACTAGAAACAATCCAAATGCCTGCTTAGAGGAAATGCCTAAATAATTTTGATATAGCCAGGAAATGGGCCACTAGAAATCCATCAAGAAAGAATGAGGAACACTTTTATGGTGGAAGATTTCTAAAGTAGAATAAAAGAGAAAGCCACAGTCTATCACTATGTTTCTAAATGGAAAAGGAAAGGACTATACAAATATTTATTGAAGTATAATGTAAAAGAGATCAGTTACACTAGTTGTCTCTGTTGAATACTGGGTGCCAGGAGACCATAGACAAAAAGGAGTTATTTTTACTTTCCTCATACTACCTCCTCAGGAAAATTTAAGTTAGTAGTTAATTTATAAATTCTTCTGCTCTTATACTAGTAGTGCAAGGGCTGCAGAGAGAGCAGCCCCAGATTCCCAAGTAAGTTGGAACATCCCAAAAGGGATTATCACAGGGGAGAGTGAGGGAGCCATGAGAGAGTCCCTTTTGTGTGCCAACTTGCAAGGAGAATCTAGCGTTTTCTTTCATGACAATCAGAGTTTGTTTTCTTATTTTTTTTTCAACTTGGCTACAGCTCACAAAAACAAGCAGCAAGTAGGTGAACCATAAATTAAACCCACATCATTGGGATATTAACTAAGGCTATTAAATTTGTCATCCAGAATTTACATATTGGAGTAAGACTTTGATGACATTCAGAAATTGTAGCTAAAATAGACTAATCCAGAATAATAATTCAGCAAACATCATGACTGAAAATTTTGAAAACTACTCAAGCTTTCCAATTAGTATTTACATTAGCACATTTCCATCCCTAATGACATAAAGTGAAATAGCTTTACAGATGCTTAATGCATCAGGGCTTGGGGAATCTAGAGGAAAAGCAGATGGTTTATGTGTCTCTGAGAACATTTTAATAATAAACAAATAAGCCACAATTAAGTGGGCATGGCAGAGGCAAATCCTGTTGCATGCTTATCTTCAGAGGCGGATGTTTCAGAAGTTTGTCCACTGTGATTTCAGGAGTTCCCTCCAAATGGCTGCAAGGCAAGGCCCATGGGTATTAAGCAAGGCTAAGGCTGAATACAGCAGTAGAATGAGAATTCCCACTGAGCCCAGATGAAAGCTGTTGGGGATGCTACTCAGCCTCTACAAAGGTCTTTGTTGAAAGGCAAAGGTCTTTCTGTTCACGGGAGTAGAGTGGGGCTGCGCTTGTTGCTAAACTAAGAACAGATAAAAGCTAGACTAATTCTCTTGAGAAACATGATGGAAAAATATATAGAAGGAAGAAAAATTAGAAGAGATGAGGTAGAGAAAAAGGTAGGTGGAGAGACTGGAGAGCCAGAAAACAAAGGGGATTAGCGATGCAAGAACTTAAAAGAAGGAATATTATGTTTTAGATTTTAAATGTCCTCAAATGTTTATGTATTACAAGAGAACATGTATGTAACATCCTGTAATTTAGTGGTGTCCCAAATTTTCAGATCAAGGAGATTATGGGTCTACAAAGGAAAGTGATTGGCAGTGTATAGTGTGCCTAAAGAGAGTCACCTAGAGAGAAAACATTCTCTCAGGTTTTCACAGAGAGCAAAACGGTCAAACAATGGCTGACTCATCCAGATGGCTGACACTGACAACAGTTCTACAAACTGCTGTGCATGTTTTCAGGGTAAATCCTGAGGGGATTTGACTTTGCTTCTCAGATATAAAAGTTACATTTTTTGTTATATAAGTCTTGCTTTATCTGGGTTTTAACCATCGAGCAAAAAAGTCTAACCATGAGGTAAAAAAGTAAAGGCATATTATTAGCATGCTGAGCTGTAAAAGGTTCAAGTCAACAACTTCTGACGTTGTCCATTCTGCTGATAACCTGCTACTATTGTGGACTATTGGACTTTATTGGGTTATTTTGATCAATTCATGAATCTACAATATATGGATAGATATGAAATACCCATCTCTGACAAAATAAAACAAACAAGGGGGATGTAAATGAAGGACCACTTTATCATGAAAAAATTGTTAAGATAGATCTACAGCTGCTTTCTCTTAGTTCAATGAAAAGAAAGACGTACTGATAGTGTTTAGACAAGATATCATTTCTGCATCTTGAACTCTGAATGCCTACTATGAAGACAATACACAGTGTATTAAGTATTGTAACTGTCCTACTAACCTGTTTTGAAACTGTCTCATTATTATTTTTTTCTTATTAAAATTAATTTTAAAAATTTAAAGAGAAAAAAAGAAGTTTATGTGTTAAAAATGTGACCCCCCACTGTAGTCATACTCAGAGGTGAGGACTCTGGGAAGTAAGTGGATCAAGAAAGGTTTGACTTTATGAGTGGTTTAATCCACATTTTCTTTATTTAAAGTGCTATGAAGTAATGGTAGAAATTTGGGGTGGTTGAGTCTAGCCGGAGGAAGTGTGTCATAAGGGTGCGTCCCTAAAGATTGTGTTTATCCCTGGGCACACTCTCCCAGTATCCTCTGCCAGCCCCTGTCATCTACCATGAAATGAATAGCTTTGATCTACTCCATGTTCCTCAGCATGATATAGGTCTAGGATAAAATGAATCAAGTGAACACAGTCAAAACCTCTGAAGTAATTTTTTTCTTTTTTTACTTTGATCTCAAAACATCACATTTTCATTCCAAATATCTAAAATTATTATTTGTCGATTGTATCTTACTAAAGCTGAAAATTTTTTAAAGAAAAAAATTAAAGTAAGCCTAACAGAGTCCTAAGGATTGGTCTCAGATCAGTAGCATTAACCTTGTCTGTGAACTTGGTAGAGAAGCAAAGCCTCAAGTCTCACTTCCAGCTCATTAAACTGGAAACTGAGGTGACCTGGAAGCTTCTGCTGACAAAGTTCCAAGGCACTCTGAGACTTCTCATGTTGAGAACCACTACAGTGTTCTTTCAAGCTGATCTGTGTTATAGACATTGGGACTGAACATAAAATAGATGCAAAATTTCTAAAGCTGTTTTCTGCATAACAGCTACATAGGCATATACCCATTAACTGAATATTTATTAAGAAAATTAAAACTATGCCTCTAGAGAACAAACAAACAAACCTATTCATTTCTTTCCAACACAACATTTCTGAAATTAAGTTTCAAATGAAATTTGCAAATTGTTGGATGGAAGAGATAATAAGGACAGCAGAAAATGATGCATACATTTGAATTAACTTCTCAGGACAAAATACAAGCTAGGGTGATCTCTTAGACATAAAAGAAATATAAGTGGATATGAATTGAGAGGCAAACGTAAAAACTAACCTCTGGGATTTTTTTTTAATTAAAAAAATAAAGGGCTGGCCAGATAGCTCAGCAGATTGAACTGCCTACTTAGGCAGAACCCTGCAGCCAGGGTTTCATCTCCAGCACACCATGATGGCCCCACCCACAGGGCACACCAAGATGGAGATTGAGACTGGTCATGGTGACGCACACCAGTAATCCTAGCTCTTGGCAAGCTGAACACAAGCAGATCCAATCTATGTAGTGAGACCCTGTAGACCTGCACTAAAATACAAGACAAAAAAATTAATTGATTAATTAAAAAGGAAAAGGAAAATAAATGGTGACTAGAGCTTATAACTTGCCTGAGGATGACCTGGGTAAGAAGGTAGCACCACAGGATGGAAAGGCTTGTGGCTTTACTCCTATAGTATAGCCATGGTGTAGTATTGCAGTTCTACCAGATATTAGTCACAACATTCTGAATAATTCACAGAACATTGAACATTCACATGCTATTATTTGTATTTCCTTTATTGTGGAAGAAACAAGAGATAACGCACTGAAATATATAACTATGGTTATTATCAATTTTGTTTGCCAAACACATAGGCTTTTTATTATCAAAAAAGAAAGCAGGAGGAAACTCTGGGAAAAGAAGGCAGAAGAACAGAAGAAATGATGAAAAATTAGGAAACATTGGAGGAGCAGGATAACCAAGAAGAGGAAGAAGTTAAGGAAAAATGAAGGAACAATGATTAGAGTATATTGAGGCAACTTCATGCATTTGTGACAGTCCAATTATCCCTTCCACCATGACCTCATAATAAATCAAATAAAAACTTCATCCAAAGACCTTTATTGTTCTTGGGGAGTGTCTTAGTTACTTTTTTGCTTGCTGAGACAAAACACCTGGCACCCAAAATTAAATTTGGAAAGGCTTATTTAGCTCACAGTTTGTACAAGTTTTAGTCCATAGTCTGCTGGCTCCAAGGTAGGGTGACACAAGAAAAGGGACAACTGTTCAAGGTAGCAGAAGACAGAAAATGTAACTAGCTAGGCAGACAAGTCTCTCTATCCCTTATGTTTTATACAGGCTACCTGTCCTAGGCTGGTGTAGCAATCACACCCTTCGAACTATTCAGTACTAGGCCAACCAGTCAGCCAACTGATTTACTAGCCACACTCCCTTACTCCAGCATTATACAGCCACCTCTGAAAACTTCATACCCCTGATGACTGCATGAGGTTTTAGAAAGACATCTAGACACAAATCGTAACAGAGTCATATTCAAGAATTTCCTCAAAAAGTGCTACTGGATTGACATGGATTTTCAGTTGGAACCAAAGAAGCCTCATGCTGTTTGGGTGGGATTATTAAAATTAAGATTAAGAGTCCAGTAAATTTTTCCAATATGTTGATGTTTGGGGCCACTGAGCTAGCACATACTCACTATTTGTGGTTAAAGGCTTTGAAACCTTCCGTTCACCAGATTATTGGTATTTTGTGGGAGGTTATATGGACACTATTTTAGTCCCTTTCTTATTTCTAGGACAAAATCCCTGATACGCAACAGTTAAAGGGGTGAAGATTTATTTTATTTCAAAGTTTGTAGAGGTTTCTGCCCATAGCTTTCTGGCTCCAAGGCAGGGCAGCATGGCAGAGGAGGAACTAGTGCATGGTGTGGCAGATGGAAAGCAGTAATCTTTCTTCTGTTTTCTTTATTTACCCCATCTAAGCTACAAGCCTACTGGGTGTTACCACTCACACTCATAATGGGTCTTCTGTCCTCAGGAAATCTATTCAGCCACACCTAGAACTATGTTAAACCAATCAGTGGACTAATCCAGTATCATATGTCTGTGATCCAGTCACTATCAAAAGCCCTGCCTATCAGTACATGAGGATTCGCAGGGAACATCAATATATAAGACATAACAGACTCCAGACTCCACCTTCTACATTGACTCTAATCCTACTAGGAGAGGATTAAATGAAAACATGATTACATAAAGCAAACATTAGATATAGTCAAAATATCCTTTAAAAATACCCGTGAAGGGCCCGGCGGGATGGCTCAGTGGTCTAAAGCGCCTGCAAGCGGCTGTAGGGACCACGGTTCGATCCCCAGGACCACATGCTGCGCCAGCCCTGCCCTCGGGGTGGGCTGAGCCGGCCATAAACATAAATAAACAAATAAAAATATCCCTGAAGTATGCTGTTCATTGACTTTGCTGTTTATTTACACTCAGCCTATTTCAGAATTTCTTTAGTATTGAATGGATAGCTCTTTATCAGTTATCTGATGGCATTAGCCACAGGTAGGCAGTGATGTAATAGAAATAAATCCTTTGTCTTCATGTAAATTGTATTCTAGGTAAAGAGGCAGATACTAATTACATGAGCAAGTAAAAATAAAAACATACCAGGTTGGATGGTTTTCTCTGTTGTGAGGACCCTTAGCAAGAGGAACTGCAGGGCCAAGAGTTACTATTTATGTAAGCTCCCAGAAAAAGTTGATCTGACAAGGTGACTTTTAAATAAAGGCTGAATGGAGGCCAGATATGAGTAAACATTAAGCAGATGGCTTACCAGGATCAGGAGTCTGAAGGAAACAGAGCTTCCAATGTAGAGGCCTGACATGTAGGAATGGTATTGTGGGTAAAAATGATAAATGCATACCCTTGCAGCATGAAGAGAGGTGAGAGGGTGGAGGTGAAGAGAACCGTTTCTGTGGACCGTATCCCTGAAGCCAGTTATCTGGATATAAAGTCAAGTATTATTTGAGTAAGTCAGAAATCTACATGCATGGTGTCTTAGCTATTCTCTCATTGCTGGGACAAATGCCTGACACTCAAAATGAGGGAAGAAAAGTTAATTTAACTCACAGTTACTGGAGGTTTGAGTCCACATTCAGCTGGCTCCAAGGCAGAGTGGCATATGGCAGAGGGCAACTTTTCATGGCAGAGCACTAGGAGAGGTAGCAGCAGCTCAAGCAGCTGACTTCTCTTCCTCCCTTACATTGAAATGCAAATCACCTGCTCCAGGGGAGGTGCAACACCCACACCCACGATAACCCATTACAAATTCCAGAAGCTGGCCCATGACTGCATGAGGCTTTATGGGGACATCTATACACAAACCATAACACATGGTCAAAGCACAGGACTCTTATGACAGGACCTAGAACCTTTAAGGATCATACTCTTGTTGAGAAAGAATTGAAAAAGAGCAGAAATAGGTAACAAGTGTGGGGGACCATGACTGTGCTCCATGTGAGATTGGGAGTGGCTTCTATCACAGGACTGCTAGCAACAGTGGTTACAAATGACTGTGTCCTGTGGTTACCAGAACCACATGATCACCAGTTGGATGATGACTTGGTTACATTTGCTCATTTCTGGGACAAAATACCAACACCCCAAATCAAGAAAGGAAAAGTTTATTTAGCTCGCAATTAGTTGAGATTTTAGTCTAGACTCCACTGGCTCCAAGGCAAGTGGCAGCAGTTCATCATGAGAGAAAACAATGAGCAGAGGAGGAGCAGCAGTTAAGACATCCATCAAGACTCTCTTCCTTCTATACTGACTACAAGGACTGGTTCTGCACTATGGAAGATCGGAACTCTTTGGCTACTGAGATCAAACTTCTCCAAAGTGGTATGGCTGTGGAAGGGCACACAATGATCAGAATTCCTCTCCAGGAAGTGAGGCACAGAAGCATTCTTCAACTGCTTGATATACCCTTTTTGTGCTGAGTCACTCTGGGGTGAGTCCTCCCTACCCCAAGGCATGGAATCAACAAGCAGATCCAGCCAAACTTCCAGGCGACACAATGTATCAACCACCACAGATGAGTTCATTGATAAAAGTCTGCTCTGGTGTAAATATCCTGCAAAACTCATGCATTGAAACTTAGTAACTAAAATGCTACTAAAATGTACAGTCTTCTAGCGGTTATAAAGTAAAAAAGTGCAGCCTACATAAATGAGATTATGACCCTTGTAAAAGAGGCTTCACACAGCATCAGGAACTTTTGCACCTTTCTCTATGGTAAGAAGGTAGTAAGAAGGCTTTCACCAGGCCCTGAACCTTTGACACCTTCATCATCAATTTCCTGACCTCCAGAACTGTAAGAAATAAATTTCTGTTCTTTATAAATTGTAACAGCAATATAGAGTAAAGACAAATAGACAAGGTCTTATATGCTTGGACCTACTGAACAGTTCTCCCATCATTGAAAGTAAAAGATTAGGTCTCTTTCTGAAGGGAGGTGTGATGCTGTACTCATCCACCACTATTATATAATATCTCCTTTAAACCACTCAATCACATTCCCAGCAAGTGGGTAGAGCTAAATTCTGATGCACAGAAAATGTTGATGGCAAACGAAAAGCAACATGATAGTATAAAAAAAAAACAAAGTCAAAATAGGAAATACTCTACAGAATAACTGGCAAAATTTTTCCCACAATTTAGTAAGCTTTAAAAATTAAAAAGAGAAGGCTGGGGAATGGTTTCTTCAGAAATATTTTGTGCTGTCAGCCCTGTTGGTACTCAGCTTTACAATACCTTCTGGAACCCACTTTCTTGTTTCTATGCCTGTTTCCACACTGAACTTCTCCCCCTGGACCTTCTCTGCTCCTTGGCCTGAGGCTTAGTCCTGTCCAGTGCAACTTCTGGTTCCAGTTGCTCTTGTTTGAGGTGTTGCTGTGCATTCGTGAAAGAGACTGTTGGGACCATGTGAGGCATTCTTCCACCACTTGCTCTCATTTCCATTTACTCAGGTGCCACTTAAGGAAGCTTCTTTATATCTAAGGACAAGTGGCTTTTTGTTTGTATTGGGGTCTTACAATATATAGGAATTGTCATGGTTGCTTTGTATTTTCCTACCATTTTGCCTGTACAACTGCCGCTGCTATGGATGGTATGCCTAAGTACTGTGATTTTGTAAATATTTTCTTTTTTTTTTTTTAAGGGGAAGTTTTTGTTTGTTTGTTTTTGGGGTTTTTTGAATTTTTATTTTATTTATTTATTTTTTTCTTGTTTCAGAACCTTTGTTTGTCTGTTCACTCATTTTTATGGCCTGCTCAGCCCACCCCGAGGGCAGGGCCAGCGCAGCATGTGGTGCTGGGGATCGAACCGCGGTCCCTGAAGCCGCCCAAGCCTTCCCAAGCAGGCGCTTTAGACCACTGAGCCATCCCGCCGGGCCCCTGTAAATATTTTCTGATGTCTTATTTATTCAATGATTTTTTTCATGGGTATTTTGCCCGCCCCTTTGCATATTTGATTTTCGTTGATAATTTGAAAGATGTTTTAAAAACTATCACTGAATCATGAAGCAACCACCTGAAATCAGATAGACTTTGCTGTGGATAAACTAAGCAAGCAAAGAAACAAAGAAGTCAGGTGAGAATTTAAAGAGCATCTTCTCCATCCTTACAGGTTTGAGATGGTATCTAATTGTGACTTTAATTTGCATTTACCAAGTATCAGTGCTATTATTTATTTACAATCTTTTTTTGTGTGTGTGTGTGTCTTCTTTTGAGAAATGTCTGCTTAAGCCTTTTGCATATTTTTTAATTGTAATGCTGCTGTTCTTGTTACTGAGTTATTTGAGTTACTCATATTTTTTATATTAATACGTTAGCAAATATATAACCTACAAACATTTTTTTTTACTCTATGGCTGTCTAAGTGCCTTGTTAATTATTTAATTTTCTATGTAAAAGTATTTTAGACTAATGCAGTTTCATTTGTCTAGTTTTGCTTTTGTTGCCTTTTCTTTCAATGGACTTATTGTTGCCCAATCCAATGTCATACAGCTTTTCCCTGTCTTCTTTTTCAGTAATTTTAAAATTTGAAGACTTACAATTCTCACATATATTTTAGCTACTTTTGTATGTAGTGTGAGATAGGACCTATTTTCATTTTTCACGTGTACCAACTTTCCCAATGCTATTGAAGGGATTGTCTTTTCCTCATTGTACATGTGCCACATTTACGTCAAAAGTCAATTGAGGCCAGGCAGATAGCTCAATAGAATAAGCACTTCCCTGGCAAGTGCAGGGTCCTGAGTTCAATCCCTGGTAGTGCCAAAAAAAAGTCAATTGATTCTGAATATGTGATTATTTCTAGGGTTAGTGAGAATGTGGAGACAGTGAAAATCTTGTAAACTACTGTTGAAAATGTATATTAGTTAAGCCTTTATGGAGAAATGTATGGAGGTTTCTCAAAAACTTAACAATGAAGCTACTATATGATCCACAAATCTGATGTCTGGTAAATGTTCAAAATTAATGAAATCAATATGTCAAAGAACTGTACATGCCTGTTCTATTACTGCACCATTATTTATAGCAGCCAAGATACAGAGTGAACCTAGGTGTTCATCAACAGATGAAAGGATAAAGGATTTCTTGTCCATAAAAAGAATAAATTCATATCACTTATGACAATATGAATAAATTTTAGGGTTTTATGCTAATTGTAATAAACCAGACACAGAAAGACAAATGCTACATGATAACACATCTAGACTCTAAAAATAAAATGAACTTCAGAATTTTTGGTGGAATAGGGCTACCTGGAGTGGGATAAGGAAAACAGGATGAAACACAGAGTTTCTGGTCAAAGGGTATAAAGTTTCAGACAGAAAACTTAGTTTTGGAGATTTACTAAACAGCAGTAGAGTGACTACAGTAAACAATAATGCACAGTTTTAGATATAAAGTAAATTTCAAATGTGTCATCATAAAAAATAAGTAAATGAAAAATGAGTATAAGTTAACAAGCTATTTACATTATATACACATATTAAAATTAAACTGTAGCTCATAAATGCATATCATTATAATCTGCCAGTTTAAAATATCAATAACTTTAAAAAGACAATGGGCACAGCCTCATCCCTTGCTAAGTTCCCATAGCCAAACAGATCACCTTTTTCTTTGACTTCTACTTACTACAGGTTGCATTGAAAGAATCATAAAGCCATGCAATGATTCCATATCAAATGCTTCTAGGGTTAAATAGAAATCCTCATACCACAGTCACAGAAGGCAGACTAACCCCAGATTGATACGGAGTCTTGAGTTCTGCCCCACTGAATCCTAAGGTTGTGGGAGTGTTCGTGGGCCCTACCCTGCCTTCTATCACCAGGAGAGCCTTGAGGATCTTTGGCCTGCCCTACTTCACTTTGGGAGCCATCCTGAGTTGCAGGTCATCACCACCCCTCACCATGACTGAAGCCATGCTGAACCCCAGATACTGGGACCTTTCATGAACCTATTCCCCCAATGTTGTAAGAGGTTTGCTGACCTGAGTCCCATCCTTTGACAATGGGAGCTTCAAACATGTCAAAATGAAGGAGCTTAAGATTATCTCAGACCTCCAGCCTACCCAGAGCAAGTCTAAGAGACAAGATCATAGAAGAACTTGGAAGTCACAGGCCTGAAATTTCTGGCATTATAGCAACTGAAGTAAAGAAACAACTCCATCAGTTCTATAGAAGAAATCATATCAGAAATTATCTCTCAGATTAGAAAGAATTGACAATAATCATAAAAGAATTGCTCAGCACATCCAAGGAAGATATAGGATTTTCAAAAACAGAGAACAGATAAATGATGGAAACATTGAATGAACAATACGTGAAATAATTAGAATGCTTGAAATAGATTCAAACAAATATCCAGGAAAGTAAAAAAATTCCATTCACAGCTGAAAAAACCATTTGAGTAAAACTGAAGATAGACTTTCAGACCTTGAAGACAACACTGAAGCGAATGATATTGAAAGGGAAAGATCTACTAAAACTAATAAAGAACTTGGAAATAACAATTCAGCAGTTACAAGATGATGCAAAGAAAGACAATGTAAAACTGATAGGTATAAGTGAAATGGCAGGCGTCAACAAAAATGACTATTTGCAGTAGTAGCAGAAAATGTCCCAAGCATGGGAAAAGAATTTCATATACATGTAAGTAATGAATACAGAACTCCCATTAACCATAACTAAAAAATCTATACCCAGACAAGTATTAATGAAGACCCCAGAAATTCAGAAAAAAAAAAAAAAAAAAAACAGAATATTTCAAATCGGTTAGAGAGAGAAAACAGATCAACTATAATGGAAAGCCCATGAAAATCACAGATTACTCAACACAAACCATCAAATCAAGAAATTATGAAGTATTTCAGGTAGTAGTGGTTAATACAATGTGTCAATTTGGCTGAATGACTCAACAGCCAGGTTCCCTGTTGGTGGGAGCCCCACTCTGGGATACAATTGGTTCTTCCCTGGAGTGTGACCAGGGCCCACCTAGGATAGGATTAGATTTCTCCCTAGAGCGAGATCAAGGGCCCATCCTGGGGTATGATTGGTTCCACTCTAGAGCACAATGGGCCCATGTCAGAATGACTGAGCACAAAAAGACTTTTTAAAGGTCTGAAGGAGGGGCTGGGGAGATAGCTCCGAGGCACAAGTGCCTGCTGGGCAAGTGCAAGGTCGTGAGTTCGAACCCTAGTCCCACAAAATAAATAAATAAATAAATAAAATAAAGGTCTGAAGGAGTCAACCCTTCGCTTCGTCGGAGAAGTTTCAGTCTTTGCATTCAGGCTAGACTTCATCATCTGGCTTGCAGCACAGACTTTTCAGCCTCCAGCTTGGATCTTTCACCATCCGTCGCAGACTCTTCAGCATCCATTACAGACACTTCAGTCTTCCATTGCAGACCCATCAGCCGACAGAGACTTACACGGAGTGCTGCAGTGAAGTCCAGACCTCGGGATTGAATTCTTCAGTCCGGAGCATGCAGACACCCTGTGTGCGCTTCCTCATCTGGCTGTGTGGCTGACTATTGTAAGCCAATCTTATAATTCTTCATAGATTGTATATTTTGTGTTAATATCCATTACTTATATTATATCTATTCTGTTCCTGTAAGTAAAACCCTGACCAATACACAGGTCTTGAAAAAAAAAATTTAACTTTCAACAAAGATTAATTTACCATGCAAAACTATCAATCAAACTTAATGGAGAGGTAAGATATTTCCATGATAAACAACAACTGAACAAATTCATGACCTCCAAGTGAACCCTACAAGGGGATGGAAAGATATTCTAGAAAGAGATAAAAATTACCACAACTTCAAGAACAGCAGCAGAAAGGAACCACCAAGTACAGCAAGCAATTAGACACAAGAGAAAAGTAGGGAATATATAACAGGAAAAAAAATGACAAAGATAGACCAATTCATATGTTATAACCATCAATCTAAAGGACATCACTTCACCAATCAAAAGAAATAGATGAGCAGAGGGAAGTAAGAAACAAAATTGAAAAGGTTTTGTACACAAGAAACACATTTAACTCAACAGAAAACTCATAGATGGAAAGTCAGAGGATGAAAAACAATACTCCATGTGTCAGGAACCCAGAAAAATTCAGAGGTAGGTATTCTGGTTGCTGTACATGTCAACTTCAAATCAAGAATTATTAAAACAGATAAAGAAGGTGACTACATACATGTTAGAGGAAAACTGCAACAGGAAGAGACAGCAATCATAAATATATATGGAACCAATGTAGCAACATCTAACTATCTGAGACAAATTTTAACAGATTTGAAAAATCAAATAAG
>PVJA010048328.1:0-14260 GCA_004027025.1 Myocastor coypus | reverse complement strand
AAAAAAAAAAAAAAAAAATATATATATATATATATATATATATATATATATATATATATATATGGAAATTGTAGAAGAACTGGAGATAATACCCTGAGACCTCTCTTCATTACATCACACCCTAGGCCTCGAATTCTATTCTTCTCTTATTTGCATTCCCTTTCAGGTTCTTTCCTAAAAGTACAAAATAAGAACAGGGTAAGAATATCTCCCCAAAATATTTTTGTTTATAATTGTACTGAAAATTTTAGTTAGGCAATAGGCAAGAAAAAAAAATAAAAGTCATTTACCTTAGAAGATAAAAAGAAGATGCTCACACGTTAGGTATGAACTAATGTTCATATATTTCAGTGAAGCTGATGTTAAAAAACAAATATGATAGATAACAAAAAATTTTAAAAACATTTTTGGTTTAAAGTTGGAAATAAATTATCAAAAAGATAAAGAATATAAAACCCAATGATGTAATAGTATTCATATATTTGATTATATCAAATATGACTTATGTTATTAAAGAATATTATAAAATAAATTAGCAATTAAAATTTGGAAGAAATTTTACAATGTTCACATCCAATACGAAATATCTAAAATATAAAATGAATAAACTCAGAAATAAATGGATCTTCCGAAAAATAATTTGACAGATTATAACTATACAAGTCCTAAAAATAAAACCAAATTAGTCTGCAGACATATAAAACAGCAGTCAACTTTTCACCATTGAGCAATTATAAATTCAAAATAAAAATGAGCTTTCCCGCCCAGACACCAGACTGGCATGTGTGTAGTTAGGAACTCTCTGCCTGCACCCCATGACTGGAACTTTCTACGTGACCAGTACCAAGTCATGGTATACTCTGTGGAACTCTGAAGGAAAATTACCTACAGAAAGGCTGGGCTGAGACCCTCTCAGAAAATCCAGAAGCTGAATAACTTGCCAGATGAGCATAGTGGTTCACTTCTATAGGCTTCAGCAAGCAGAAGCTGAGCACAGCAGCCAGACCCAGCCAGACACATCTGAACAAGATCAAACTTGGTAGATCCGGAACCACATTTCAGTAGGTGATAATGGCATAACTTCATCATGGTTCTACACCAAAGGTCATTGGACAACGCTACACAAAATGACAAAGAGAAAGTGGAAGATACAATTTCAGGACCTGAACGGACACAGAACACATACAGGAGACACTAGCATAGAAGAAAATGGGAATCATAAAGGTAAAGTCTCTGAATAAATAGAATCGGAAGTAAAGAAACAAATACGGAAACACATAGAGGAACTCTGGTCAGAAATAACCTCTGAAGTAAAAAAAATGAAGTCTGAACTAATAGCGTGTGAAGTGAAAAGCAACTGCAGAAATGTATAGGTGAAATTAGTTGAGAAATAACCTCCAATGTAAAAATTAAAAAAAAAGACATCTCGGAATAGCACCTGAGGAAAAGAAACAACTACACAAAAGTAAAGAAATCTGATCAGAAATAATCTTTGAAGTAAAAAAGGAAAGGATAACTATAATGACAGACTTATTAAATTCTTCTAAAGAAAACATTGATAAAAATTAGAGGAGAATAGAAAAATGATAGAATCATTGAATGAGCAATATAGGAAAGAAATAGATAATATGAAACAGTTTCAAGCAGATACACAGAACAATAAAATCTCAATCACAAGCTGGCAACTCTGTATGAAAGAAAGTGAAGAGAGTTTCAGATCTTGCAGACCCAGTCGCAGCTAGAGAAAAGGTTAGAAAGGATCTTTTAAAAACAACCAGGATGCAGGAAAAAATATTTCAACATATACAAGATGATGCAAAGATAAACAACGTGAGATTAATAGGCATCAATGAGAAAGGAGTTCATACAAATAATATAAAAAGAATATTGAAAGAAGTAACAGCAGGAAACTTCCCAAATATGAGAAAACAAACTGACATTCAGTTAACTGAGGCATACAGAAGTCCAAATAACCTCAACCCAACTGAGAACACACCCAGATATACAACAGTCAAGATTTCAGAAATATAGGAGAATATTCTAAAAGCCACTAGAGCAAAGAAACAGATTACATTTAAAAGGAAAACCATCAGAATAATGGCAGATTGCTCATCTGAAACCATGCAGTCAAGAAGAGCACAGAGCAAAGTGTTTCCAGGCCTTCCTGAAAACAAATTCCAGCCAGACTGCTATAACCTGTAAAATTACCTTTCAAGTTTGATGGAGAAGTGAAATATTTTCATGACAATGAACAACTACACAAATTCACAGTGACAAAGCCAAGTCTGCACAGACTACTAGAATTTTTTTTTTAAAAAGAAACCAAAACGACTCAAAGTCCACGAATGAGAAAGAACCCTCCAAATATGGCAACCAATTAAATGCAGGAGAGAAAGGGGAAAACTATAGTAGGTAAAAAAAAAAAAAAAGTCAAGCATAAGTCAATGAATTTCAATTATAACCTTCAATTTAGATGGATTTAATTATCCAATAAAAAGTAATACTCTGGTACATTGGAGTAGAAAGAAAAATTCAACAATATGCTATATACAAGGAAAACACCTAACTCCTAAAGAAAATCATAGGCTGAAAATCAAAGGATGGAAATAATACTACAATGCCCCAGCACCTCAGAAAAAAATCAGGGGTAGCAATCATCTTTGCAGATAGTCTGAACATCAAGCCAAGATTGATCAAATGTAATAAAGAAGGCCACTACATACTGGTTACGGGAAACATTCAAGATAGAGAGGTAACAGTCATAAATTTCTTTGCACTCAACACAGGAGCACACAGTTACATAAGAGAAATTTTAATGAACATGAAAAATCTAACACGCAATACCATGATGTTAACAGGAGATCTTAACACCCCTGTATACCAAAAGGCAGGTAAAGCAGATAAAAAAAATTAGCAAAGAAGTAGCCGATCTGCACCAGATCCTTGAAATAACGAACTTAGTGGAAAATTATGAGTGTTCCACACAACCACTTCTGAACTTCTGAATACACATTTTATTCAGCTGAGATTAAGAAGTTTTCTAAAATAGTGCATATACTAGTGCATAGGTCATGCTTGCATATTTTAAAAAAATGCTGAAACTATTCCATGCATATTATCTGGCCACAATACAGTGAAACTGGAAATAAATAAATCCCAGGAATTTAAGGATGGTTCAATATATGCAAATCTATAAATATAATACAGTATATCAGTAGAGCCAAACGCAAGAAACATATATTCATCTCAATTGATTCAGGAAAGGCTTTTGACAAAATGCAACACTCATTAATGTTCAAAGTCCTACAGAAAATTGGAATAGGTGGCCTCTACCTCAATTTGATAAAAGCCATCTATGACAATCAAACGGCTAACATAATTCGAAATGGGGAAATACTAAACTGTTTTACTCTCAGATCTGGTACAAGACAAGCATGCCCTCTATGACCACTCCTATTTAATATACTTCTAGAATGATTAGCTAGAGCCATTAGATAAGAGAGAAATAAAGGAATAAGAATATTTAAAGAAGAAGTGAAACTATGATTATTTGCACATGACATAATATTCAACTTGGAAAAGACAAAAAATTCCAAGAATCTACTAGAATTAATATGAAAATTCAATAACATCACAGGACACAATGTCAACAAACAAAAGTCAACAGCGTCCCTCTACATATACAACAAACATGAGGAGAGAGAAATTGCAGAAACAATACCTTTTACAGTATCCTGAAAAAAAACAGATCCTAGAAGATTTCAGAAAATGGAAAGATATTCCTTGCTCCTGCATAGAAAGAACCAACTTTGTAAATAAATAAATAAATAATAAATACCAACTTTGTGAAGATGGCTATACTCCCTAAATTTTTATACAGATTTAATGCAATCTCTATCAAAATAACATTTACATATCTCACAAATTTACAGAAATCATTCCTAAATTTTGTTCAGAACCAGAACACCTAGAATAGCAGAGACAATCCTGGGCAAGAAACATAAGGCAGGAGGCATAAAATTCCTGACTTAAAATTATACTATAAAGGTATAGTGACAAAATTAGCATGTTATTGGAAAAAAAAAAAACAAGCCTGAGGATCAGTGGAATAGTTTAGAAGATGCAGAAGCAAATACAAATACAATCAGGATCCTGATCTTTGACAAAGAGGCCAAGTATGTTTTCTGGAATAAAGATAGCCTCTTTAACAAATGGTGCTGGAGAAAAACGTCTCTCTGCAAGTTGAAAATTGAGAGTTGACCAATGTATATCATCATGAAATAAACTAAATTGAAAATGGATTAAAGACATAATTTTTAAAACATACATACTAAATCTGCAGGAAGAGGAAGTAGAAGGAAACTTTGAAGACTTTGGGTAGGCAAACAGTTCATGAACAAAAATCAAAATGCACGTGTAGTACTTCAAAGCGTCAACAACTGAGAACTCTTCTTGCTGAGAAGTTTTTGCAAGTTGAAAGATATTACAAACAGACTGAAAAGACAACCCACAAATTTCGAATTACTTTAACTGGTAAGCATTCAGACAAAGGTCTTCTATCTAGAACTCATAAAGAAATAAAAAATAGAGTTCTAAAATTAAAAGACCCATTCCAAAAATGGACATCTGAAATGAACTGACACTTCTCAGTGAAAGAAATTGAAAAGCTTATAAATACATGGAGAAATGCTCAGCTTCACTAGCCATCTGTGAAATGCAAATTAAAGCAACATTTTGATACTATTTCACCCCAGAAAGAATCGCTATTATGAAGAAATCAACCAACAACAAATGTTGGTGAAGCTGTGTAGTAAAAGGAACACTTCTCCACTGTTGGTGGGAATGCCTAGAGGTACAATCATTATGGAAATCTGTGTGGAGACTACATAAAAATCTAGGACTGGAAATCTCATTAAGTCCAGCTATCCCCCTACTGGTAATTTTCCCAGAAGAACTGAAAATATCATGTCATTGTGATGTTTGTGCTCCTATGTTTACACCATCACAATTTGTGATAGCCAAATCTTGGAAACAACCAAAATGCCTGTCACCTGAAGATGATTGAAAAAGAAGTAGTGTTTTTATACAATAGACTATTACTCAGCTATAAAGAATGATAATCTGGATGACTTTATATATAAATGGATGTACATTGAACATATACTCATAAGTGAAATAAACCAGACTTACATGTGTAAATATCATATAGTCTCCCTAAGATAAGAACTCAAAAGAAGCAAAAATGTCAAACCGTAACACAACTAAATGGAAATCAAAAACTTAAAGATTAAACAATGAAGAGATAGCAAGCAATAAAGTTAGGAAAAATTGCAGGGGCAAAAACATGCACTTATATACACAAGATGAATTAGAAAATGGTCATAATCGCCAACGGGTTTTTGACACTGAGACTAACAATGTGTAGTACTAAAATCATTCTTGGAATGCCTGTCCTTCTCATCTTTTAGAAGTCTTCTAGTTCTAGTGTCATTTTGATTATTTTTATACTCTCTCTCAAGTAAATGTTCATTTTAAAAAACAAAAAAGAGAATAAGAGACGAGGAAAATGCCATAGGATTGACCCGCTAAAATGTTGTATGTGCTTAGATTTCTAAATTACTGTGTAAAAAATGTGTAACCACAGTTTTGATACATTCTGTAGGCATTTATTAAAATATCAATGATTGGTGGAGAATATCATTTCCACATCAATCTAAGGCACTTGATATTCAGAGCAACAGTGATCTTAAGCTCAAGTACATAAGTTATAGAGAAATAGTATCACTAAGCTTCTCTTTTGGGGGTTTAACAACTTAACTTTGCAGACCAAAAATTAGAGAAAATGAAGGGCTACAAGGATAGCCCATATTTTCACCCTAGCTTGTCAAAGTCAGTGCGCACTCAGGACATAAGAGAACCCATACTGTAGCATCCTATAGCTCAGTGGTGTCCCAAACTTTCTCTTCAAGATGATTATGGGTCTAGAGCAGAATGAGATCGATGATGTGTAGTGTGCCTAAGGAGAGTCATCTAGAAAGAAAACATTCTCTCAGGCTTTCACAGAGAGCAAATTGGTAAGACAATGGCTTAGACTCATTCAGATGCCTGACACTGACAAAATTTCTACAAAATTCTATATACAGTTTCAAGGTAAACCATGAGAGGATTTGACTTGCCTTGTCAGATACCAAAGTTTCATGTTTTGTTATATATGTCTTGCTTTAATTTGGCCTTAATTATATAGCAGAAAAGTTTAACTACAAGGCATAACTAGTAAAGCTACATAAGTATGTTGAGCTGTAAAAGGCTCAAATCAACAGCTTCCAACATTGCCAGTTCTTCTGATAACCCACTACTATTATGGAATATGGGAGTATGCATACAACTACTTTCTCTTAGACCAATAAGAGGGAAATATTTGTACCAGTAGTGTTTACAAAAGGTACCATATGTGCATCTTGTACTCTGAACAACTACTATGAAGACAATGATATGCATTGTATTAACTATTGTGTCTGTCCTACTAATGTGTTTTGAATCTGTCTCGTTGTTGTTTCTTACTAAAAGTAATAAAATTATTTAGTAAACAAAATAAAAATGAAAAAGCAACATCAGAACACATAAAATCTTGCAGCTGACCTGTCAGTGATGGACTGGCTACCATTAATTATTCAAATAATAAATACTGCAAGGCTATGGGAGGAAATGAATCCTTCTGCTGTAATGATGATAATTCAGACTGGTACAACCATTATGAATATTAATAAGGAAATCCCTCAGAAATCTAAAACTAGAAATTCTATCTGACTTGGCTATTCTCATTCTAAGAATCTTCTTGAAAGAGTTATAGACATCATAATATAGTAGTACACGCATACCTATGTTATTTAGCAGCACAATTCGTGATATCTAAATGTTGAACGTGGCCTGTACATACATCAACAGGTGAAAAAAGAAGCATAGTATATTTATAAACACTGAAGTGTTCTGTCATAAAGATTGCTAAACTTGAACCATTTGTAAGAAAAATGGTTGCTTTTTGAGAACAAAATGTTACGTTAAATAAGGTGGCACATAACCTTAAAGATCACAAATCATGCATGAGAACTCTAAAATATTATGTGTGCATGTGTGTGTGTGTGTGTGTGTGTGTGTGTGTGTGTGTTTTGGTTGAGTTTGGTTTATTGTGTTTTTTTGTTGTATTTTAGGGAAGGGTCTACAGGATATTCAGTGTCACTACTAGATTGGACACATAGTGTTGTACCTGTTTACAGCCTCTGAAGAGCTGGGATTATGGGTGAGTGCCACCAAGCCCAGTCTCAATTGCCCTTTCAGCATGCCCTTCGGGTGGGATTAGCATGACATGGTCAGGTATGAAATCCCCAGGCCCTGCACATGCTTGTATATGCCTTATTCCACTGAACTATTTGGCTAGTTCTGGTTTACTATTTTTTGAGACAAGGTTACTTTCAATGTGAAGTTAAGACTGGCCTTGAACTCACTATGTATACTAAGCTGGTCTTGAACTCACAGTAATCCTCCTAACTCAGCATCCACAGTGCTGAGACTACAGACATATGCCACTACACTCAGCTGTAACCTAAAATAGAAATAAAGATTAAAATGAAGGATCAATGATACTAATTAAGGAGATAGAGCTTTCTCCAATGAAATGAGTACCAAAAAATTGAAGGAAGGAGGGTTTTGGAGGGCAATGGAGGAAGGCTGAAATTAAAATATGCTGAAATGCATGGAAAAAGTGCCCAGAGGTAATGCAATCATAATATAGTGTCCACAGGCACTAATAAAAATTTAAAGTGCAATTAAGGAGATAATTATTGCAAAACATTCTTTCCAACTAGTTACCATTATATTAGTCAATGACAACCATCTGTATTTACCAAATTTGATTTCTTCATATCAATAAAGTATATCAGTATCATTACTTTTATTATTAAGGTATCAACTGTCTACTATGGTACCTAGAATATATGAAATACTGAATAATTTCTTTTAATTGCTTATCATTAGCACAACCCTTTTTTTTTTTTTTTTTTTTTACTTTTTCTCTTAAAATAGCTAGAAAACGTGAAAAAATACATCTGTGTACAGAACAATGCCAGTAAGGTAGTTTGCCACTATCCACATATTGCTAATGTTCCAATTAAAAGGGAAAATGCAAAGCTGGTATCTTTTGGTTTTTGTTGCTATATGATTCAACTAAACTAAATGGTGGCTGTGAACAGTGCCCAGATTTTATGACTATTGTTGACTTCTGTGGTTGTGACAGATCATTGTCTACTTGAATAGCTATTCCACCAATACTATGTTGAAGAACTTCTCAAATATACTGGCCTATTTGCTTTCCTGAAATATGAGAATGATTAATAGTAAATGAAAAAAAATGACTAAAGATAACAAATACCTCTTCACGACCTAGTGGATGGCTTTTATATTTGGCTCAGTGCATTGCAATTCAGAGACTGTCTGCTTCCCAGATTTAGGGGCTCTGAAATAAAAATAAACCACTATAAGAGTGTGAGGATTTATTTCACTGACATGACTGCTGAATTACATTTATGACCTTCAAATATGCAGGAAACTCCATTGCTGCTCACTGTTAATGATCACTAACATCTGATTACACATAGAAAGTAAATTAATTTTTTTGACTAATACTACTAAAGTGATTCTGAACAATTGCTTCAGTTTTTAAAGTTTATGATAAGCATTCACATTTACAATCTCATTTAGCTTCACAATCAATCTTATTTAAAGTAAACAATCATTATGATGCCCACTAGAAAAATGAGTAAACTAAAAGTAATGTTGTAATAAGGAATGGCAGAGCCTTATACCCCTCAGTCCATGTTTTCTTCACCAGTCCCACTGGTGAAAGACTTCACAATCCCTCATAATGGGAGATGTTCTGCGCTTGTCTTGTAACCACAAAATGTTCCATTTTCCTTCTGTGCTTAATACCCCTGACCTCAAGAAACAACACCTGCAACCTTTGGCTTTTGTACCATTATGCATTGATAGACCCCCAGCAAATCCAATTCAATTTAAACTGAGATATAAAAGCTCCCTTGTTCATCCCTCAAAGCCAGAATTTGGAATGCAATTATTCTGAATCAGCTGACTAATAAAATAGCTTGATTTTCTCTACCTCTTCAAGTGCCTGCTTGTTTTCTTGAACTACTGGAGGTCTGAAGTTCTGAAAACAAATTAATAGCTTTCTCTCAGTAACATAAATAGGAATGGTGCTTAAAGTAGAGCCTAGATATCTTATTAGAACTCTTTCTCATCTAACCATATTTTTTCCTAAATATTTAGTACAAAGAAAAAGTAAAAAATAGAACAGGTTCTTTATACTTGCATCAGCTTCTGGCTTTCTTAGGCCTTCTAACTGACTAAATATGTCTACAATTTCAGTCTCCTTCTGAGTTTTTTTCCCCTAAATATGTTGAATTGTTATGAAACTCTACGTGTTCTCATTACCATAATTATAATCATCTTTCTATCAAGTCATGGATAAACGTTTATTAAATCTAATTTAATTCACACAGGAACCCAGAAGAGATATTGCTTTATAGTTACCATTTTGCATTTGGAGAAACTGAGATACAAAAATAAATAGATAAAAATTGTTGATATACTAAATTAATAATCTTAAAAATAGATTCAAGCACAGTTAATCCAGATGCAGAACTTACATTAGTCTCTACTTATGTAAGGAATTTATACATCTAATTTAATTGTAACATTTTTCTTTTAGTACACAGATTGTCATGTGCATCGATAACACAATGAGGAGGCCAGAAACAGACTCATGCTTGTCAGAATATGTTGAATTTGAGTAGGCAATAAAGGCGGCTTTTCAAATCAGCAAAATGGTACTGGGACAGATGGCTATCCATCTGTAAAACATCATGTTTCTTTCCTAAGACCTAGAAATTAAAAAGTAAATTCTAGCTAGATTAAAGGTTTATATATTTTAAAGTCCATAAAATGAATCAAAATTTATATAACATAATATTAATATCTTTAATTAGGGGAGTATTGTTAAAAAAAGAGCCATAAAGAAAACTGACTAACATAACCATATTACATTTAAATACATTTTACCAAAAATTACATAGACCAGGGACATAGCTCTGTTATGCTGCATTTACCTGCCAACTGCAAGTTCCTGAGTTTGATTCCTTGCACCAAAAATAAAAATTATAATAAGCCTAGTTTAGAAAATACATAGTGAAGGAAAATATTTCAAATGTGCAATGATAAAAATTCACACATAGAAAAAATAGTAACTTCGAAAAATTATTGGAAATAGCACAAAACCAAGTAGTTAATAAAAAGTAAAGGAATTCTTTATTACTAATCAGGAAAACTGATTTTCAAACTAAGAAATACCATATTTAACTTATCTAATTAATGCTAAAAACTACATAATTTGGGAATATGAAATATTAGTGAGATTAGAAAAGAAAAATATTTCAATATGTAACTCATTAACCAAATTTGTGCACACTATATCCTTTCAGTCATTTTAACTTGCTCACATCACTCCATCTGCAATAGAACTACTCTAGGCTAAACTAACATAATAACATTAGTGAAGGGCTGGTTTGATACCTCAGTGAATTACAGTGCCTGCTTATGCAGATGTGGAGAGCAGTGTTTAATCACCAGCATGCTATACTGGCCTCACCTCCAGGGCACGCTGAGATGGCGATTGAGACTTGCTGTGGTGGCAAGCGCTTGTAATACCAGCGCTTGGGAGGCTGAAAACAGGAGGATCACTATGAGTCCAATCTGTGTAGCGAGACCCTGTAGACTCTGTAGTAAATATATATAAAAATAAAACAAAAACAGTGATACAGGAGTTAGTGCTTTATCAGGCCTTAAGAACCAGATGGCTCAAGTGTTGTTAGAAAGCCTCAAATAGCGTTTACTGAGTTTAGATGCTCCAGGGATCTTATAAAGAGCAATTTCACGGTGTTCTGCAGCTACTGAGACCTCCCTAGAGCATGATTAGAGAGGTCACTGGCACAAAAGTGAACAAGCCCTACATGAGCACTGTAGAAATGCTGAGTGCACTGGACCCTAAAAATTATGTAATCTCCTTTAGGACAGAAATAATATGGCTTTCACTATGGTCCAAACTACTTTCTAAAACTCCTACAACTCTTATACCAAAGAGCTCTCCTACGTAGCCAACTCAGAATGCCATCCCAGGTCGTAGGTGTTTTTTCCCCAGTAATTCATTCTGTACCCAGTTCCCAGAGGCATCAGTTTAAACATTCCATCATTACTATGCTCTTTACATAAATTCTTTAAATTACATCTCTACTTCTTGAATTTTTAAAATCAATTCTTTTTCATTGTTTTCAAATTTCTGGGAGATCTTTATGTATGTGCTTTTTCAACTTTATCTTATATTACCATTTATTCTTGTGCACTATGCTTCCGATACATTGAACTTACTCTTTGTGGGAAAAGTCAAGTTAGTCTTTGCGCCAGCATCTTTCGACTCTCAGGTTCTTTTGCTTCGATTAACATTTCTCTTCTTTTTCTTTGTTGTTTGCTCTTGGATTCAACTGTCATTCCCAAAACAGAATTTATCTAAACATCATGTATAAGATTAATGTTCACCATTAAAAATAATGCTATATCATAGCAATTCTGTAGTATAAGAATATATTATTAATATATAAGTTTAATTTTAAACAAAATACTTTGCTCTTTTTACAGCTTATATAGAATATAGAATAATCCATGAAATTGAAAAATACATTTCAAGTGAATATGCTAGTGCTATGAACAAAAATTAATAGAACTCCTATAAATACAAATGTGACATAAAACTGTATATATGTTGTGACCTACAAATTGTACTTCTCAGTGTCTACACAAGGTAAATACACAAGTACAAGAGGATAGAAACAAGTATATTCATTTTACTATTGTCTGCGTGATTGATTAAGAAAAATCAAGATTGCTCAATCAAAGAATGACACAGAGAAATACAATATATATTGCATAAGGAAGTTTTTGTTCTAGCCATTTCATTTATATTATAGCCACCAGTGCAAGCTATACCAAAGAACTGAGAAAATATTGGACATTTCTTAAACTTTCATCTTAACCAGAATTATTCAAATGATCAGCAAGTGAAGCTGAGGTGAACAGTCTTTATTTAGATGACTATTTCCCAAACTAATAACCAAATTTGACCTTACCAAGGAAAGAAAGTCAATGCTTTGGTGCTATTTGTGCTACAGAACCATTTCAGCATGAACCTGTGCAATGTGACATTTTATACAACATAAAACACTAAGATTATAACAAGCCTTTTGGTGTATCCATGACAACTCTTAAAAAAGATAACTATTCTTAGTGGGGAGTTGGTACATGTACATAACACATCTTAATTTTTTCCCCTTCCCTGTTCTATCCCTTTCTCCATCTCTTATTCCCCTTATTTTTGCAAAAGATCTATCTTCTTATTTCTTATTATCCTTTATTTTATCTTGCTTAATGTTCAGTTTTCTTCATATAGAAGAGGTCATGTGATATTTAAGTTTTCATGTCTAATGAACCACTAAAAAGAATATTTTAAAAATGTAAAAATGAGTGTCGATCGCATTTAATAAATATCCAATAAAAGGTATGATTCATGGGGTTCCATTTATGCAATTAAAGAATAAAATATCAGATAATCTCTACCTTATTGTTCAGAGGTAAATATTTTTAAACACGTAAGCATTTATTTATTCATTCACTCATTCATTCATTCATTCATTTCTGAGACAGTCTTGCTTTGAAGTTCAGCCTAAAACCTTAAATGCATATTATAGCCTTAGATGTCCTTGAAGTCCGGGTGAACCTCCTGCCTCAGCCTTCCAAGTGCTAGGTTTACAGACATGCTTCAGTACACCCTGCTGCATGTTTGGTTGTCTAATAGTAACTTGAAAATTCCTATTAGGACTTAGACACAAACTGATGCAGCTCATCCTCTATATATCTGCAGTTTTTGTCATTAGACTTTAGCCACTATAAATATCATTTATGGCTTGAATTTCCCTTCACTTACATTATAGAAATATATTCCCCATAAAAAAGTCATGTAAGTCCATGATCAAATATATTGGAGTTGAAAGTTAGTACAATACTAATGACTACGTGAAGTTAATAACCAAAGCAACTGTAACCCTAAGGGACTTGCACAAAGAACCAAGGAGCCAATGCACTATGCCAATATGGTGAAGCAAGTAGCTATCAGTGTTTAATGGACTTCTACCAAATAGTTCTGTTAGATTAAAACTGAGTTGTCTGTTTTAAAACAGGACAATTTCTCAAATGCAGTTCCATAGCTTTTCCTCCCTATGAAAAGAGTTTACAAGATTCTAGCAAAATAAACTACTTTTGTTAGGTTACTAAACCTAGCTTCTTTGTTTGCCTCACCCTCTCCAAGATCATCTTGTCTTTAAGATGCATCTTTCATGTTGGATCTTCATTGAACAGAAACCTACATCTTCTTTTTTACTATAGTTTGAAATTGATTGATTTGTCTTCTATTGGATGTGGTTAAGCAGACATATTTCTCTATTTGTAACTTTTGTCGTGCAAATTTATATATTTTTATTCTCTCCAGAAAAATGCAGTCTGGTGAAATTGGCTTTAGATTTAATGAAAAATAAATAGAATCTTATAAATAACCAACTTTATGTCTTTTGAGTAGTTGAATAAGTGTACCCCCAAAACTCATGTATTCAAAGATTGGCCCCCAAACCTTGCAACTACTGGGAGGTAGTGCAGGCATTGAGAGGTTGAGTTCAGTAGGAGGAAGTTAAAGAACAAAGGAGATTCACTCTTCAAAGAGCTTGCGCTAGTCCAGATTCTTCCTCTTCTCTTCATGCTGGTCACTATGAGATGCCCTATAGAACCAAATATGTTAACTACTTTATTGATCTTAATTTACACCTAAAAAGACAGGGACTTGTGTAGTACATTTGAACAATGCATATATTCTGGAATCCAAATGATATGAATTCAGCTAAGTCTTTGTGTGTGTGTGTCTGTGGGGGACCAGGGTTCAAACTCATGGCCTTGCACTTGCCAGGCAGGCACTTGTGCTACAGAGCTATCTCCCCAGGCCCTCAGCTGTCTTATTAATGAGGAAGAATTTGTAACTTTCCATTTTCAATTTGTTTGTTGTTAAACCTCCTCTTCCTCCTTTTCCTTTTTCTCCTCC
>PVJA010048327.1:0-14253 GCA_004027025.1 Myocastor coypus | reverse complement strand
GGATTATGGGTGGAAGTACTTCTGGGATTATGGGTGTAGCCTAGGGCGGGAGCTAAGGCGGAGAGCCTGAATGTAATATAAAGAGAGACAGAGAGACAGACTGGAGCTCTAGCTGTTGCTGTTGCTCTGCTGCCGTGTTGGTTGGCTACCTCTGACACCATTTTGCTGCTGTTCTGCCTCCATGAACTGGATGCTCTCTGCTCTGTTCCACTCAGCCTTGGGCCAGCCGAATATGGACTGAAACCTCTACGAACTGTAAGCTAAATAAACCTTTCCTTCCTTCATTTTGAGTGTTGGGTATTTGTCCCAGCAACGAGTAAAAAGTAACTGAAACAAATACTAAGTGCTTCTAAAGAAAAAACTTATTTAAAAAGAGGAGAATAGTAAAATGGTGGAATCCTTGCATAAGCAATAGAGGAAAGTAACAGAATGTATGAAGCAGATTCAAAGTGCTATACAAGAAATTAAAAGCTCAATCACAAGCTGGCAAAACTATTTCAATGAAAGTGAAAATAGACTTTCAGACTTTGAAGACACCATTGCAGCTAATGAAAAAATAAGAACAGATCTCTTATATACAACTAGATTGGAGGAAAAAATAATTAAATATCTGAAAGATGATGCAAAGATGAACAATATAAGACTAATAGGCATCACTGAGAAAGAAGGAGTCAATACAAATGATGTAAAAGGAATATGGGCAGAAGTAATAGCAGAAAACTTCCCAAATATGGAGAAACAATCTGACATTCAGATAACTGAAGCATTTAGAGTTCCAAATAACAACAACCAAATTAAAACCACATAATCAAGATCCCAAAAATTCAGCACAGGAACAGTATACTAAAAGCAGCTATGGAAAAGAAACAGATAACATTTAAAAGAAAACCTATCAGAATGTGGCAGATTTCTCTGCAAACCTTCAAGTCAGGAATGGCATGGAGCAAAGTACTTCAAGTCTTCCAAGGAAACAAATTCCAACCCAGACTGCTATAAACTGCAAAGCTCTCTTTCAAGCGTAATGGAGAAGTGAGCTACTTCCACGATACAAAACAACCAAAGAATTTCATGATGACAAATCCAACCCTACAAAACTACTAAAAGATATTCTAGAGAGGGATCAAAATAACCACAACTCCATGAAAGAAAATGGAAAGAACCCACCAAATTGGGCAAATAATTAAATGTAGTAAAAAAAAAAAAAAAAAAAGAGGAATATAACAGCAATCTTTCAATTATTTTATATTCAGCATCAGAATATGTACATCAGCATATTCTATAAATAGACTTCTGCACCCTGTGAGTCATGATTCTATCTGGGTCTACAGGGTGGATATCAAGGAAATAGCAGTAGCTCAGTCCCACAGTGATACCTGGTCACCCAGAAGCATCATGGGCACTGCCCACATCTACCAGATACTAGAACTTTGTGCAATATCTTAGCCCCAAACTGTTAGAAGTTCTGGTCATGTATTTGCCATTCCAGCATTTTGGTTATGTTTTATTCTCAGTAATTCTTTACTATGATGACAACTTCGTCTTTGTTGATATTTTTTGTATATATTAACCTAATCAAGTACTGTGTGAGTATTCTGAATTGATCAAGATTCATGCACATGCTACATTCTGGCCTCTTAGTTGGACTCACAATTTAATTTTTGAATATCATTTTGAAATATTTAATTTAATTTTAAGTTAAGTGATATTAAATTAATTTTCTGAATGTTTAACTTTTATTTTTGTTTTATGATTTATACAGTTTTTTTGACTTACAATCTACTTATAAGACATGGTATGATATTTTCTCTTAGTATTAGAAACTTTCAGAAGTCTATTTCCATTTTCCAGTGACTGTATAATAGTTCTTCCTTCCTTATCTTTTACACACACACACACACACACACATATGAAAAAATATGTGTATAACCTGACATAAGTTGACACTGTTTCGTGAAAATCTTCAATGACCTTTTAAATGAGTTTGTTTAATACAATTATATTTCACATAGTCCTGCATAGCTCCCATTGTGCAAGCTCTTTATTCTTTATCCAGGACCATACAGCAACTTCTCGTGCCTTCTGGATTATGGGGTTAGGGTCTTTGTTATTTTCTATTTGTTACACCTGGAGGTATTGGAATATTTCCAGTTTGTATAGCTGGAAGATATTTTACATTTAGTTTTCAAACACTTAGTGTTTGAAAGATATTTTACATTTAGTGTTGAAAGATATTTTACATTTAGTTTTCAAACACTTAGTTTCAAACACTTAGTGTTTGCTAAGTATAAAATTCAGTGAGGACAGATCCTTTTGTTCAGTCCTTTGAATAAGTAAGTTTAATTTTCTTTTTAGAAAAATAGCTTTAGCATTAAAGTTCTCATTAACGTCACAGTGTTACTGTCAGAGTTAGCGTTAGTGTCAGAGTTAGTGTTAGCGTTAAAGTTAGCATTTTCACTATAAAGTTGGCATTGGTGCTAACATCAGTACTAGCATTAGCCTTGGCATTTAAATTTAATGTTGGCATTAATGCTAAAGTTAGTGTTAGCGTTGGAGTTAGCGTTAAAGTTAGCGTCAGCATAGCGCTAAAGTCAGCATTAGCAGTAGAGTTAGCGTTAGCATTAGTATTAGCGCTAGCATTAATGCTAGCATTGGCCTTAGAATGGACATTAGTGCTACTGTTAGTTCTCCTGGATTTCCTGATTGAATTGGAGCTTTTTCTTTCCTCTTTTTGATGAGGTTAGCTAGGGGATAATCAATTTTATTAAATCTTTCAAAGAATTAGCTTTAGATTCATTTTTATTCTTTGTATTGTTCTCTTTGTCTCGATTTCATTAATTTCTGCTCTAATCTTTATAATGTCTTCCTATCTTTGGCTCTGGGTTTGGTTTGCACTTCTTTTTCTAGACATTGGAGGTGCACCATTAGGGTATTTATTGTTCCTGTTCTGTTTTCCTAATGTGTGAGTTCACTGCTACAAATTTCCCTCTAAGAACTGCTTTCATTACATCCCATAAATTCTGATAAATTGTGCTTGTATTTTCAGTGAATTGTAGATATTGCTTAATTTCTTGTTTAATTTCATCTGTAACCCATTGGTTGCTGAGGAAGGTGTTGTTTAATTTCCGTGTATTTATGAGGTTTTACGGTTTCTTTTGTCATTTATTTCCAGTTTCATTGCACTGTGGTCAGATAATGTGTATGAGATGATTTCTGCTTTCTTGCACATACTTAGGCACTACTTATGGACTGGTATGTGGTCTATTTTAGAAAATATCCCGCTGAAAAGTATGTGTATTCAGATGTGGTTGAGTAGAAGACTCAGTATATGTCCATCACATCCATTTGTTCCAAGTTCTAGTTCAGTTATGCTATTTCTTTACTAATTTTTTTGTCTGTTTGACCTATCTTTTTGGGATAAGGGGCAATAAGGTCCCAGTCTTCACATAATTTAAATATTACTCATCTGTCTGAGGAATAAATGCAAAAACATTTTCCAACTCTTGAGGTTGTCTCTTCAATGTGTTCATTGTTTCCTGAAATGTGCAAAAGATTTTCAATTTGATTTGATTCCACTTGCTGATTCTTGGTACTATTTCTTGGGCCATTGGACCTCTGTTGAGAAATTTCTTGTCTATTACTCTGTGATTTAGAGTTTTCCCTATTTAACCTTGCAGCAGAGTAAATATTTCTGTGGAAGATATTATACCTTTAGTTTTCAAAACTATGTTTGCTAAGTACAAAATTCAATGAGGACAGATCCTTTTTTCAGTCCTTTGAATAAATAAGTCTAATTTTCTTTTTAGAAAAATAGCTTTAGCATGAAAGTTATCATTAGCGTTAGAGTTAGCGGTAGCGCCGGAATCAGCGTTAGCGTCAGTTAGTGTTAGCATTAAAGTCAGCATTTCCATTATAAAGTTGGTGTTGGTGCTAGCATCAGCGCTAGCATTAGCCTTGGCATTAATGTTCAAGTTAGCATTTAGTCTTACCATTTAAATCTTCGATTCATCTTTAATTTGGTTTAGTATATGGTGAGATCTATAGGTCCAGATTCAATGTTCTGCAGTTTTCCAAGCACCATGGATTAAATGCACTCCTCTTTCTCTAGTGTGCTTTTGGCCCTTTTGTCAAAGATAAAGCAGCTGCATATGTCTGGGGTTTATGGACCCTCTATTCCATTTCCCTGGTCCACAGGCCTGGTTTTGTGCCCCTGCCACACTGTGTGGCACCGTCACCCCATCTCTGGGGCTTTGAACTCCTGCATTGTGATGCCTTCCATCTTGCTCTTGCTACCTGGGGTTGTTTGGGGAATTCTGGGCCTCTCCTGCTTCGATATGAACTGTAATTTCTTTCTCTTTTATGTTTTTATTTGATACACAGCTTCGACTTCTAGTGATCCTCCCATCTCAGCCTCCCGGCACTGGCACTGTGGGCATGTGCCACCCTGCCCAGTTTCAGGGCCAGCATGATGCACCAGGATGCGGTATGGCATGCAGTACAGGGATTAAACTGGGGCCTTTGCATGCTGCTGAGCTATCTCCCCGGCCCCAAACTTTTTTTGTTCTAGTACTGAGGATCAAAGCCAGGACCTTGCGCTTGCCAGGCAGGCACTTATGCCACTCAGCTATCTCCCCAGACCCTTCGATATGAATTTTAAGATTGTTGTCCTCAGTTTTGTGAGAAATTCTATTGCTATCTGAGATGACATTGCAGCTGTACATCAGTTTTGGAAATATGGCCATTTTGATTGGATCCTATCCGCTTCTCCAGGAATAGCGGCATCGTTTCATTTCCTGTCTCCTCTTGAGCTGCACTTTTCTGAGTACCATAGTTTTTGTGATAGAAGTCCTTCACTTCCTTGGTTGAGTTAATTCCTAAATATTTCATTTTTCTTCCTTTTTTGTATTTAACTTTTCCTGATGCTATTCTGAACGGTGCTTTTTCCTCATGACTGAGTTCACTGTTGGTGTAAAGGAGTGCTATTGGTTTTCATGTCTTGACTTTATATCTGCTACATTGCTGAATTTGGTATTTCCTCTTTTCTCCTACATTATTAAAGACAAAAGTGTGAAACGATAACCACAAGTTTATGCTAATAGACTCATGATATGATATTGTTATATGTAATTCATGATAACAATATAAATAGGAAAGATATAGGTGCGGAAGTGTAGTGGTACAGTGTATAGAATTAAGTGGAGTTGGTGCTAATTCAGACTGTCTTGTTTTAAGTTTAATACACTTTTTTGCCCCAGGAATATAACTTTAAAAGTACACAGAAAAGGAAATCGGCATGCAATTGTGCATTGTAAAATATCACATGAACTTGAAACAAGTTATCTCTCAGTTCTGGGAAGATTCTCTATGTTTGTCTATTTTGATTATGATACGACAGTGTTATTCTTGTATCATTGTTTTGTAGTTTGTTGAACTTGGATACATAAACTGATGTCTTTCATAAAAAAAAAAAAAAAAGAACCTGTTCTTAGGACCAGCCAAATAGCTCAGTGGAATAAAGTGCCTGCAAGCAGGCACAGGAGTCTGGGGTTTGATCCCTGGGCCTGCTGTGCTGGCCCCGCACCCAGAGCACACTGAGACAGCAATTGAGACTGAGTGTGGTGGTTTAATTGTGAGACTCTGAACACCTTGTGGACAAAGAAAGAAAGAAAGGTTAGAAGAAAGAACCTGTCTCGAAAAACAAAAACTAAAAATGATAATAATACTATGACTTACCTTTTTGGAAGCTTCACTGTAGGGGCCAGGACATACCTCAGAGATCTTAAGCAGGTGCCTGGCAAGCGCAAGGACTCAGGTTCACCCTGGTACCACAAGCTGTGCTGACATCACACCAAGAGGGCCATTCAAACCAGGCATGTTGGAGCTCTCCTATAATCCCAGCACTGAGGAGGCTGAGACAGGATGATCACTATGAGTACAAGCCGCACTGGGAGGCAATAAGTGAGATTCAGCTTCCCTTTTCTGGTTAGCTGTATTCCATTCGTCAGTGGCTGAGCAGCAGTGACTGGCTGTCCGACAACTTTGTCCCGTGCACTGTCAGTCCACATTGGAGCTTAGCTCCGCACTCTTACATCAGATGTGGCTCTGAGCCTTGTGCATATTGTCCCAGAACACGTGTACAAGTGGCATGGTATGAAACAGTCAAATCACTTTGTCACAGAGCAAGTGCACTTGAAATTTAGAAAGAAAGATGAGACAGCTCAGTGAATTAAAGCTCCTACTTAGGCAGACACAGGAACAGGGGTTCAATACCCTCAATCCTCAGCATGCCGTGCCAGCCCCACCCCCCAGGGTACACTGAGACGGCAAATGAGACTGAGCATGGCGGCTCTCACCTGTAATCCCAGCTCTTGGAAGGCTGAAAACAGAAGAATCCCTATGAGTCCAGTCTGTGTCATGAGACCCTGTACTAAATAATTTTTTTAAAAAGAGCAGAGCTACAAACAACAACAATATTAATGGCTAAATTTGAAAAGAAGAAAAAATTGGGAAATGAAGACAGTATAAACTGATCTTACTCTAGCTCAAAAAAGAAATTGGGGGAAGAGCATGTCGTAAAAGATTTTGAGATAAAACCAAGGGGAAATAAAAATAGGTCACCGTGCTTCTTTTCCTGTCGAGGAAACAGCGAGGAGGATCTCGTAAGCCAGCCGCACCAGGGAAGCTCGTGGAGTTTCTCAGTCGAGGCAGGGCCTTCCCAAATGCCAAAGGGTTGAACAAGGTCAAGCTGAATTAAATGATCATTCACGTGGCAACCAACACACGCAGTGAAAGTTTACGCTGCATTTTGAAGACTATTGCACTGAAGTCCACGCTGCCATTAATTTCCTTCCAAATCTTCCCGCCCCTCACACACACCTACGCCTCATTCTTGCCACTGGACCACGTGTCTTTCACTGTAGTGCATTTTTCAAATTTAAACATCCACCATATTTTTGACCATATCTCTTTCGTACTCTTAAATTTTTTCATAAAGTAAATATTCTAATATCAAAAAGGTAATGCGTAGTTTGCATTTAAAATTTTTTCTTTTCTTTAAAAGATGACATAAATTTTATAAACTGGGTCCAATCTCACCAAGGAATGGACAAAAATAGATATAAATTTGAAGTCTAAATGGGAGGCATGATTGGCAATGGATTTCAAATATATAACTTCATATTATTTTTTATCATGTAGACATCATTATATTAATGTATAATTTTTGAGAGTTATTTTTCAGCTAATTTATTTTGTATCTTTAGGGAGAGGTCTACAGGGTGTTCAGGGTCTCACTACTAGATCAAACTCATAGTGATCCACGTGTTTACAGCCTCCCAAGAGCTGGGATTACAGGATTGCGCCACCACGCCCAGTCTCAATCGATGTCTCAGTGTGCCCAGGGGCTGGAGGCGGCACAGCAGGACAGGGTATCGAACCCCTGACCCCTGCACCTGCTTCCAGATGCTTTAATCCATGGAGCTATTTAGCTGGCTCTTTTTTTTTTTTAAGCTGGCTCTTAAGAATGTATAATTATTTAATTACCTTAGTAATTATATGGTCAAATATTGCTGTGAACAAGTCTATTTAAGATCACTTTAAAACAATGCACTAGGGCTGATCAGATAGCTCAGCAGATTCAAGTCACCTGCTTAGGCAGATGCAGGGACTGGGCTTCTATCCTCAGTGCACCGTGCCAGCCCCACCCCGGGACACACTGACATGGCAATTGAGACTGTGTCTGGTGGCACGCGTCTGTAATCCCATCGCTTGGGAGCCTGGAAACAGGAGGATCACTACAAGTTTGATCTACATAGTGAGACCCTGTACACCCTATGCTTAAAAAAAAAAAAAAGAAAGAAAAGAAAAGAAAATAACACGTTAAGTGGTTACAATACTGAGACCTGGAATATATACCTAAATAACCATAAATCGTTTTTTTGTTTGTTTGTTTGTTTTTTGTTTTTTTCTGTACCAGGAATTAAACACAGGACTTTGCTCTTGCCAGGCAGACACGATGTTGCTGAGATATATCACTAGCCCTTAAATAAATTTTCTAAAAGAAGAAATATGTGAACGGATGCTGAGACAAAATCTCAGGTTTAACATCAGATGAAAACCTAGCAAATTCTGTGTTTTGATGGGAGTAAAGATGCTGTGTTTTAAACATCCTTCGCTCTGCTGATTCAGACTCACATTACCTACTAATGCTAACAAGGCATGAACTAAAGGCCTACTTACTTTTAGCATATAGTATTATGAGTATGAAGGCAATATTTTAAAATTTAAAAATTCTAAGAAAAAGCTGGACATGCAAAGCAACTTCATGAGAGTACAGGTCAGAGCATGTTTTGAAGATAGCACTTCTTGAACACCAGTTTTCCAGTTTTGGTATAGACGAATAAATACAACACATGCTCCGCGAGGGTGGAGCCAGATTTCATCGTGACATGAAAATGACCTGCAGTGCGCCTCGTTGCGGAGCGTGTCGCCTGTGCAGCAAGATGGACTTGGCCAAGGAAACCATTGTTTTCCACCCGCCACCCGCGGACAGACTTGCCTCCTGGTCCTCTTCTTCCCGAGGCCTGCCTGGCTGAGTCGCAGGCAATCTGGCCACTCGGGGTCCTTTTCACCCAGGAACGCTTCGCCACTGTAACTTGCAAGCATTCAAGAGTGCAGCTCTTTCTGAGACTTACATAGTTCTACTCTGATGTGGTGTTACGCATCTCCAAACTCTGAATGGGAAAATAAATGTCTGCCTCCTCGAGTGGGACCACCCCCGACCCCAAAGGCTGCATCTGGGAAGGCGGAGGCGCAGCCCTTGGCTCCCGCACAGTCCCTCTGCTTCTTTCCTGTTCTTGCGGGCTGCTGTTTCTGACCCAACGCAAGAGGTGTTTAAGCGAACACCGCAGCCGCAAGGCAGGACGCAGTCGGCGTCCAGCCCCAGAGCCTCCCGCCCGCCCGTCCACCCGAGTGCGCGGGAGAGCCGTGCTCTGCCTGACCCTGAGGTGCACCTCCCGGTGCTCCGCACAGACCCACCCACCCTGGCTCGACCTGAACAGAGGCAGGGACCTCCCCTTCTGTCTGCTTTCCCTGACAAAAATGCAGCTGGCGCTCCTCAGACTCTTCGCCCTGCTGCCCACACAGAGCGCCGCGTCCTTGCTTTTCCTGCCACAGAAATGCCTTTGTGTGCGATTTGCCCTTTCACCTCCTGAAAATATGTTACACTGATAAAACTGGGAAGGGTGGTTATTTTGTGTGTAAATTAAGTTCTACTTTTTCTCTGTGCAATATTCTCTTCCTTTAAGAATCAGCTGGCTGGTATTCTGAAGCTTTCTATCTCTACTCATAAAACGGGTCAGTGACTTTTTTCAGTTGTCTTTAGATAATAAGATTTTACTAGTCCCTGAAATGATGTGAATGACATTCCACCGGTCTCCATGCTCTGTACAAATTTCTATAAAAGGAGCACCAGCTTACCCGGGAGCGCCTTGGATTCCTCCTCATGGGCTGCATGTTGTGATGAAAGCCCTATGAAAGGTGGGCCTCACTCTGGGAGAATAAGGAAGCCCGTGCGGTGAATGGTCTGTAACCCCAAGCAAGGGAGGGACGGGGAGACCCAGGGGGTCTGCAGGGCACAGCAGGGGGCCCTAGAACTTAGTGCTTCAATCCCGGGCCGCTCTTCTCCCTTCCAGGCTCTGCACACGTTTGGCTTCCTGAGCCATTCTCCCTGTTCCTGGCCACCCTGCTCATCCTTCAAACGTCAGTCCCTGGGAGGACCCTTCCTCTCTTCGCTAATTGAAATGAGATCATCGAACGTGGTTTCCGGGGCTCATCCTGGAGTTTTCCTGCCCACACCTACTGCTCTCTGTCCCTCTACATGCATTCCCAAGCAGGCTTTGAGGCCTTTTTGCTCCTTGTGTTACTGGTCCTGTCTCTGTCACCATCAGTGAGCCCAATAGGCTGTATCTTTGTCCCTTAGCTGTGGGCACCATTTGTTGTATACTTCATAAATTCATTACACTTAGCCAACAGTGTCCAACAAGTGTTTTCAGTGTAAGAAAATAAATTTTGGTCAGATGCGCATGCTCTTTTGTATAGTAATGAACTCCACTTTGTGTTGTGGTAACATCTGAGAAACTATGTCTCCTGAATCTCTGGAACTTGCAGAATGCGTCTAGACAAGGCCCACATTGTACTGACAAGGAAATTAAATGATGGCCCGGTCTTGGCCATCTCCTGCATCCTCCTAATTAGCAGCAGACTTAGACTCAAAGCCACACCTTATGTGTTTCTGTTCAAGTGTCGTGACCACAGGCCAGAACTCTGTTCTTCTGCCAACCTCTGTTCTCTCAACTCTTTCATCTCCCTTCATCAGGAGACCCTCATTTCGCCCTCCCTACTTCTGTGGCTCCAACAATGTTCGGAGAAGAAACAGTATCACAGACCCAGGGGAACTTCCTACTCACACATACCTGTGTGAGTAGGTTCTGACTGGAACCCTTCACATCTGTGTGAATTTGTAAAAGTTCCATAACTACATTGAGGCTGTTTGCATGTCCATAAGAAGGAGCCATGATTGACACAAACACGAATTTAAAAATTGTGTATATGATGAATGTCTTTGCCAACCCCACTCCCAGGTACACTGAGACAGCAATTGAGATTGGGCATGGTGGCGCATGCCTATAATCCCAGCGCTTGAGAGCCTGAAAACTATGAGTCTGATCTGCATAGTGAGATCCTATACACCCTGCACTAAATACATTAAAAAACAAACAAACAAACAAACAAAGACAAATGCCTTTCGGCCAGAGAGATAGCTCAGTGGACTAAGTGCCTGCTTAGGTAAGCACAGGGACTGGAGTTCAATCCTTGGCACCACATGCCATGCCTTCCCTACCCCTAAGGTGTGCTCAGACACAAAGACTAGGCATGGTGACGCATGCCTATAACCCCAGCATTGGAAAGCCTGAGATAGGAGAACCACTATGAGCTGCGTAGTGAGACCCTGTACCAAATACATTAAACTAATAATAGGAAGAAGAAGAAGAAGAAGAAGAAGAAGAAGAAGAAGAAGAAGAAGAAGAAGAAGAAGAAGAAGAAGAAGAAGAAGAAGAAGAAGAAGAAGAAGAAGAAGAGGAAGAAAGAAGGGGAAGAGGAAGAGGAAGAGGAAGAGGAGGAAGAGGAAGAAGAGGAGGAGGAGGAAGAGGAAGAAGAAAGAAGAGGAAGAGGAAGAGGAAGAAGAGGAGGAAGGTCTAGCATAGTCCTCAGCAATGCTGCGTCACTGCTGTAGGCTTAAGTATTTTCCCTGACACTTTTTTACAAGGTGTATAAAGATCCACAGAGAAGGATCTGAGTTCAAATGCAGTATGTTTCATAGCACTCTGAGATGGTCTTTAACACCCTATCTCACCAGACTTAAAGGGGGCCCTGGATACCCTGTCTCTGTGGGCTTCTTGAGGCTTCGATGGTTGCAAGAAAGAAAGGAAAATCAGGTTGAAACTCAATCACTTAATTTATCTTCATGATTACTGTTCTCAAACAGAGGATGCAATTAAAATTAATGTTATTTTAGTTCGCCTTCTTCAAAATGGGCATTGATCAGATCCTATCTGAAGAGTCTGTAACATCTCCTCTGTAATTATTTTTAAATGTATTAACAAGGATCTGTTTCTGGGAGGCAGTTCTGGGTTCTGGCTCTACAGCTGCCACTCTCTAGCTACGTGACCTAGGGGAAGTCACTTCCGGTGAGGCTGCCTCTTCATGCACAAGGGGGGCCACTACTGCCACACCGCGTTGTCCAAGGTTTGCGTGGATCCAGGGCATTGAAGCAAACACAGCTGTATACTTATGATGGATTATTGCCATTGCTACCATATTCCTGAAAAACATGATTCACAAAATCCACAACAAGTAAGAACCACTGGGAATGACACCGATATTTACTGTTAACATATAAGCAGATGTACCACAGCGTCCTCTGATATCTAACTAACTTCTGATGGAGCCAAGGTTATGTCTTTCATTTTGAGATGACAGTTAGAGAAAAGGGTACGAAGCCAGCTGTGACTCAAAGATGAATATTAAACATATTTATCAAATAAATATACCTCCAAGTGCCGCTGGACTGAGACCATGCTCACGCTTTGTCAGAGCAATATCACAACTGCTCTCCAGCTTTGACTACCTTTTTATTTCAACACCATCTCTGCTGTCCAGCACTCTGTGGTCTAGGAAATGATTGCCAGCCTCAGACATCCTCTTGGCACTCTCCAAATGCTGTCAGCCTTGAGCCCTGGCACTTCTAGGAAGCTTCTAGATCACAGTTAGCTGGAATAAGAATATTCTATTGCAATAGCCTCTATCTGCCTTCCATGGCCCAAGTATGGACAGAGTAGAGCTCTTTGAAATAGTACATGCTGTGCATGGGGGTAGCTACGACTTGCCTGCAAACAGCGATGAAAGGCATCATTTGTCTCAGGCATCGCAGTGAGATTCATGAATTTCACGACGCTCTGAAGCTTGCTTCTCTCTCTGGACCCACTGGACTCACCCAGTTGTGTGCCACTAATTTGGATCTTGAGCCTGACAGTGCTTTTACCCACACTGTTACCACAGGAGGTGAAATGAAGGTCTGCCATCCTGCAGGCAGGGCTAGGCCAGCTCATTATGCCATCAAGAATTGCTAGAAGGAAAACAGATGAGAAGCGCCTTCCTTGACAGAAGCTGGTTCTGTCAGTCCTGTTTGGTGGGCCCTGAGCTCCTGGTCCAGAGGATTCCATCCAACACAAAGACAAACAAATTGAAGATGCAGAGGAAGTCCTCGTGGGAATCATGTGGTGATAGATGTTTTTGTATTTTGTTTTGCTTTGTTCTGTTTTTGTCCTTTTGAGATACAGTCTCACTATGTGGCTCAGGCTGGCCTCAAACTCGCAATGATCTTCCTGCCTCAGTCTCCTGAGTGCTGGGTGTGCATGTGTGCACTGCCACACACAGCTCTGCGTAGATAAATGGATGCACCTTGAGACCGCAATGTGAATAAAGCAAATCGGACCCGCGAGCTTAAACACGCTACACAGTTTCCCACACATAAGCAACCCAAATTATAACTAAAGACAAAATAAAAGACAGCAAGAAGTAAAAGGTGGTTCTTTCTCAAATGGGAAGGGGATGAAGAAAGAAAGAGAATGGGAAAAGGAGGTAAGATGTGCCGTGCTCCTGGACCAAGTGCGCACAGGACACAGAAACAACACGGACTGTAAATGTGGACTAATAAAGACGTTGCCTGAGCAAAGAGTTCTTTTCTCTCCCATTTTCTTTTTTAGTATTTAGGGCTGGGGAAATAAAATAACTCAGCAGTCCAAGCGCCTGCGTAGCAAGCACAAGGACCCAGGTTGAATCCCTGGTACCACAGGCCACAGTGGCCCCGAAAGTGCAGGTGCGCTGTCCTAGCCACAAAACCAAGCATGCTGGCACATGCCTCTAAACCCAGCAGTGAGACAGCTGCGACAGGAGGATCACTAGGAGTCCCAGCTACATAGAAAAACCTATGTTAAATAAATAAAATAAAAACTAAAGAGTGTTTAAATCAGCTTCATTTTTAACTACTACCTAAAACTAGAAAACTTTTATCATGATTGGGATGCCACTTGACATTCTACACACATACGCCATGCAACACTCAAAGAAGGTCAGGTACATCCCTCGCTTCACACGTTTATAGTGAAAACATGTGATGTGCCTTTCCTGGCTTTCTGAAGTGCACGGTCCTCCGCCGCTTGCTCTGCTCGCCTCCGGTGCTGCGGCACACGGAAGCCCTCCTTCCCTTCAACTCTTCCCAGCCCTTAACACTGCCATTCTCTGCTTGCCACCCACAAGATCCGCCTTTAGATGAGCCACACGGCTGAAGCTGTGCGACGTCTGTCCTTTCGTGTCTGCCTCGTTTCGCTTCGCACAATGACCTCTGGTAAGAATGACAGGATTTCGTTCACTGTGGCAGCTGCCTAGTGTCCTCTTGCAGGTCTGCATGGCATTGTCTTTCTTCCTCATCCGGGCATCTTTTCATGACTACTTCCATCATCTCCACTGCTGGGCTATGGCACGCAGAGCTGCAGGGTGCAGCAGCATGTGGACGTCTCTTGGATATAGCAAGTTCATTCACTTTGGAGAATGGGAGAGGGAGAGAGGAAGGGAAAGAGGGGGAGAGGAAGGGAGGGGGAGGGAGGGAGGGGGCAAGAGGGACAGAGGGAGAGAGGG
>PVJA010048326.1:0-14247 GCA_004027025.1 Myocastor coypus | reverse complement strand
GAGTTCAAGACCAGCCTGGGTTACAAAAGTGAGCTCAAGGCCAGCCTGAGCTGCATAGTGAGGCCTTGTCTCAAAAAGACAAAGAAAGAAAAAGACTCAGCAGTTTGATCCCTTCATCAGAAAGATAAGCCACTGTTTCTTCAATTGTGACTGCTAATTTTAATGAAAAATATGTGTTCAATCATGTAAAAGAAAAAATTTGCCGGGCGTGGTGGCTCACGCCTGTAATCCCAGCACTCGGGAGGCTGAGGCAGGAGGATTGGTGCAAGTTCGAGACCAGCCTGGGCTACAAAAGTGAGCTCAAGGCCAGCCTCAACTGCATAGCGAGACCTTGTCTCAAAAAGACAAAAAAAAAAAAAAAAAAGAAAAAATTTATTATTGAAAGTGAAATAAATGGAAAATCACTAAAAAATTTAAAGAAATAAATAATAACAAATGCTGACTGTGGTAAAAATGTAAACATCTTCATTGTTGGTAGGAAAGTAAATTAATAAAGCCATTAGTGAAATCAGTATGGAGATTTCTCAAAAAACAGAAATTATAAATTCCATATCACCCAGTTCAGTTCTTCCTCTGCTAGGTATTAAGTGACCTTCCCTTATGAAAATGATACATGTGCACCAATGTTTACAGTGGCATAATTTGTAATCTGAATCCTTGAAGAAGCTTGCATACCCATCAGCAGATGACTGGATAAAAAAATGTGGTATCTGAATATAATGGAATACTGCTTGGCTGCAAAGAATGATTTGAGACATTTGTAGGAAAACATAGTGTTGAGTGAAATGGCTCGTGTAAGTGAGACAAAGTGCAAAGAGAACAATAAGAAAGGGATAGAAGAGGACAAGGGGGATGGCTCCCTTGCACTGAGGGGCGCCCAAGGGGGAAAATGCAAGGGTGAGGAGGAAGGGAAGGGGATATGCCATGTTCAGGAACCTAATAACCTCAGTGAAAACACTGTCTGTCAAAACTTGAGCTATTAATTATATCAACAAAAATGAAAAATGGGGTGGGAGAATCGGAGAAGGGAGAAATTAGGGGGAATTTTAAAAAGAAACAAGCTGTGGTATGTTCATGTACCCCTTCCCCAAGATGACTGTAAACTTCATGAACTGTAAACACGTACTAACAAAATACAAAAAAAAGTTTTAAGAAGAACTTCAGCATTTCTTAGTGCCCCCAGATACCTGTGGCTGAATTGAGCTTTGAAAATGTGTGCTCAGGATGTGGGACTTCCTGCTTTCAACCAATGACAAAATACAAAATAAATAAATAGCAAGAAGCCCTGCAGAGAAGAGACTATTTCCCAGAGTTTCTATAATATCTCTAAAATTTCCAGTCTCTAGTAAAATAATGAAACTTGTAAATAAGAATAATCTGTACAACGTTTTAAACAAAAAGCATTGCAAACTGTGGCAAAAGATCTCTAGGTAACCATTGTAAATATACTCTTCCAAGTAAAAGAGAGCTGGACAACTGGACAGCTGACAACAACACTGCCACATGGAGAACATCCACGTGCCCTGTGTGGTGGCGCATGCCTGTAGCCCCAGCACTCAGGCCGTGAAGTAGGAGGATCACCACGAACCTGAGGCCAACCTGAGCTACATGGTAGGCTCAATGCCAACCTGAATTACACAGCAATAGCCCATCTTTAAAGAAAAAAATGAAGGAAGAAGGAGAAGGAGGAAGAAAAAGAATGAGGAAAGAGCAAGATAATACCAACAACAGAAATTATTTAAAATTTAACGGAATGGAAATACTGAAGTTGAAAGGTACAACACACAAAATAAAAAACTCACTGCAGGGAGTCAATAATAAAGTGAATCCAGCAAAAGAATTAAAAAACTTAGAAAAAAGATCAATAAAAGTTATGAAAGCCAAAAGATAGGAAAAAAAAGACAAAGAAAAATAAAAACAGTCTTGATGACATAAACATAATGGAAGGACAGAAGAAAGAAAAATGACAAAATACTGTGCAAACTTACTTTAAAAAGTAACGCACACATCCAGGAAGCTCAAAGAACGGCAAGTTAGCCAGACATATTGGTGCACACTTGTAATCCCAGCACTCGGGAGGCTTAGACAGGAAGATCTCAATGAGTTTGAGGCCAGCCTGGGCTACCTGACCATGTTCAAGGCCAGGCTGAACTGCACAATGAGACCCTGAAGAAAGGACTGCAAATGGGATGGATACAGAGATTGATACTCAGGTACACCACAGTAAAAATGCTGAAAGTCAAAGACAAGGAGCATGTCTTGGAACTAGCAGAAAAAAACAATTCATTACTTGTAGAGAAACTCCATTCTAGCAAGAGCTGACTTCTCAGCAAGAACAGTGGATGTAAGAATATGTTGGGATGACTTACAAGGCTTCACCTTCAATTTACAAAGACAGCTTTGGGTGGGTGTGGCCCTGCATGCCTATAATCTCAGTACATGGAAGCTGAAGCAGGAGGATCGTAAATTCAAGTCCAGACTAGACACTTAGCAATTTAGTATGAACCCCATCTCAAAATATATATTTTTTAAATACAAAGAGCTGGGGACATAGCTGAATGTGACTAACATGGGTTCAACCTCCATTGCTGGGCAGAAGGAGAAAAAGCATTTTTGAGTGTCTTCATTCTTTTTTTTTTTTTTTTTAAGATTTTTTTTAAATTTTATTTATTTTATTTTATTTTTTTTTCTTGTTTCAGAACCTTTGTTTGTTTATTCACTCATTTTCATGGTCGGCTCAGCCCACCCTGAGGGCAGGGCTGGCACAGCATGTGGTGCCGGGGATCGAACCGCAGTCCCTGAAGGCGCCCAAGCTTTCCCAAGCAGGTGCTTTAGACCACTGAGCCATCCCGCCAGGCCCCTGAGTGTCTTCATTCTTTTCTTTTTCTTCTTTTCCTTCTTTTCCAGCACTGAAAATTTAACCTACAGTTTTTACACTGAACTCCATTCCCAAACTGATTTTACTTTATTTTTTTATTTTAAGGTAGGATGTCACTGAGTTGCCCAGGCTGGGCTCAAACTTGTGATCCTTTTGTCTCAACCTCTCACAGTGCCAGAATTACAAGTGTGCACCACTGTAGTAAGTTTCAGGCCAGGGTGAGTTACATAATGAGACCACCTCCCAAAATAAGAATTTTCAGATAAACAAAAATGAAAGGATTTGTTACTAACAAGTCCACCTTACAAAAATTACTAAAAAAGTTATTTGGGGTGAAAGCAAGTAATTCTAGATGAAAACTCAAATCCAAACCCAAATCAAGAGTGTGAGCGAAGTTAGTTATGCACATATGAAAATCAGACTAGGTGCGTTTTCTTTCTTATCATAGCTGATTATAACAGCAATTACATAAAATATATAAAAGAACGTAGGCATAATGCAATGTTGGGCATATGATATGAAAAAAACATACTTGTGTAACATAGCCATCAATAATAGCACAGAAAAGTGGAAAGAAACAAAGTTGCAGACTAAAAAAAGATTAAAATGACAAAGTATATAACTGTAACAATTTTATTGAGTTTATAACATTAAAACATTTGATATGTATAGCAATAACAGCACAACAGAAATGGAGTGTAGAGCTGTAATGTGTCTGCATACCCTTATCCATAAGCTAATGTAAACCTACAGATGATTCTGATAAATCAAGATGTGCATGGTAAAACCAAGAAAAACTACTAAAAGTGCCCAAAAATATTCATTTACTACAGAGGAAGAATACTGGGGGAAAAAAAGACAGGAAACACAAAATACAAAGAAAAATTGCAGCTGTAAATTCAACTACATCAAATGTAAAGAGGTTAAAACAACTCAATCAAAAGTTGGGCCAGGAGTTGAGATAGCTAGACGGGCTAAGCACCTGCCTGGCAAGAGCAAGGACTCGGGTTTGATCCCCAGTACTACATGATACGCAGCCCAGGAATGCGCTGTACTGGCCACCAAAACCAAGAGTGGTGGAGCACACTTATAATCCCAGCTCTGGGGAGGCTGACAGGAGGATTGCTACAAGTCCAAACTGGACAATGAGACCCTATACCAAAAAAATATTTTTTTTTAAAGTTGAACTTGGTTCAACTATAACCTGTGATGAGGCTCCGTGGAAGAGCACTTGCCTAGCACGCATTAAGCCTTGGATGTGATTCCCAGCACCACAAAAAAAAAAAAAAAAAAAAAAAAAAATACAACTACATTGTGCATATTTCAGGACAAGATGAGATTCAAGATTAGGAAGTGAAACTATGGGAAAAGAATGATAATATAAAGAGCAACCATTACAAAGGTGGTGTGGCTATGCTAATGTGACAAAAAATAGACTTTAAAACAACAACAACAACAAAAAGTTGTTCCTAGAGAAAAAGAGATATTTGATGAGATAAGTGGGCCAACTAATGAGGAAGACACAAGAACAGTAAACATACAGACATTTCACAACAGGGCAACAAAACACATGAAATGAAACTGACACAATGGAGGTAAAAATAGAAAGCAAAGCATTGGTAATTGGAGACTTTAAGACCTCTCTTTTGTTAATGGATAGAAAGACAAGGCAGAAGATCAATAAAGAAATATTAGACTTAATAGTATTATAAACTAATTCTCATAGGTATCTGTAGAACATTCCATCCAACAACAGAATACACACTGCTCTTGGAGTAGGCCATTAACCCTCAACCAACTCAAAAGACTAAAGCAACACAGTGTGTTCTCTGACCAAAATTTCCATTAAAGTAGCAACTAATAATGGAAAACTTGAGGAAACTCAGAAATATATGGAAAGAAACTATACTTCTAAATGTTACATAAAAAAAAGAAAACCAGAAGGGAAAATCAAAGGACATTTTTATGGGAAAGAGAATGATGGCACAGTGAAGCAGCATTCGAAGAAAGGCCTACAGCTGCAGTCTATATTAAGAAGGCAGATCTCAGGTCAATAAACTAACCATTCACCTTGAAACATTTAAGTATCTTCATCATACTAAAGCTAAAGTAATAAGCAAAAATGAATAATAAGTATTAGATCAGAAATTAAGAAACCAAAGAACAGAAAAACAATAAGAAAATGAAGTAAGCTGAAATCTGATTCTTACAAAGGAAAAAATTGACAAACCTATAACTAGGTTAACCAAGAAAAACAAGACTCAAATCGCTAAATGCAGCTGGGTGTGGTTATGCATGCCTGTAATCCCAGCAGTTGGGAGGCTGAGGCAGGAGGATCAATGTGAGTTTGAGACTAGCCTGGGCTACAAAAGTGAGCTCAAGGTCAACCTGAACAGTAAGACCCTGTCTCAAAAAGACAAAAAAAAAAAAAAAAAAAAAAAAAAAAAAAAAAAAAAAAAAAAAAAAAAAAAAAAAAAAAAAAAAAAAAAAAAAAAAATCACTAAGCACAAAGTAAAAGAACATTACTATTCTTTTTACCAGAGAGAAAGAGAGACGCTGAGGGAGGGGGGACTGGGAGATAGCTCAGTAGAGTAAGCACTCCCTGACAAGTGCCAAGTGCAAGGAACTGAGTTCAATCCCAGTTCTGCAAAGAGACACAGACAGACAGACTTGGGATATAGCTCAGCAACGTAAGTGCCTGTCTGGCAAGTGCAATGATTCAAGTTGAATCCCCAGTACCGCTAAATAAATAAACACTACAAAGCAGTACTGTGGACAATTGTCTCCAAGAAATTACATAAGAAGAAACGTGCATAACCAGTATAAGGACATAAACTATTGGAACTGAATCAAGAAGAAAGAGACAATTCTGCAACAAATGAAGAGATTGGATTAGTGACCAAATGGATCCACAAAGAAAAGCTTAGGTCCAGATGGTTCCACAACTGAAGTCTACTGGACATTTAAAGGAAAATTAACATTAATTATTATAAGCTAGTCTGAATGATAAAAGAACTCATTATTTGGGGCCTACATTTTTCTCTTATCAAAAAAAGATGTAGGGGCCCGGCGGGATGGCTCAGTGGTCTAAAGCCCCTGCTTGGGAAAGCTTGGGTGGCTTCAGGAACCTCGGTTCGATCCCCGGCACCACATGCTGCGCCAGCCCTGCCCCCAGAGTGGGCTGAGCCAGCCATAAAAATGAGTGAATAAACAAAGGTTCTGAAACAAGAAAAATAAATAAATAAATAAATAAATAAATAAATAAAAAACAGATGTAGAAATCACCAGACAGGCATGCACATCAATACCTCTTATGAACACAAATGTAAAAATCCTCAACAAGATACTAGCAAATGACATCCAACAACATGTGAAATAAATTAGACAGCATGCCCAAGTTAGATTTATCCCAAGAGTGTAAACTGGGCTCAGCACCTGAAATCAATTAAGTGACTAAAGCAACAGGGAAACATCTAAATACCCTAAAATCATGCTGGGTGGGTGCTGAAGACTAGATGCCTCCCCATGCTCAACACGTTTACTTAACATTATACTAAAGGTTCTGACTCAGGTAATTAAGTGAGAAAAAAAAGAGAAGAATTCAGATTGGAAAGAAATTATCTCTACTGAAGATGACACGTTCTTATATGTAGAAACTCCTAAGGAATCCACTAAAAGACTGAGATCCAACAAATGAGTTAGGCAGAGTTTTAGGATTTAAGGTCAAAGCACAGAACTCAATTGCATTGCATGTGCTTGCAATGAACAATCCAAACAATGTAATTAGTAAAAACCATTCTGTCTCCAGTAGCTGCCAAAAGAATAAAATGCTTAGAAATAAATGTAACAAAGGAAGTACAATTTTATACTTGGGACACCTTAAAATATTGCTTAAAGAAATTTAAAAATAAATGAATGAAAAAACACCGCTCTTAAAATCCCAGCCATCTTTCTTATACAAACTGACAACCTGATTCCAAACTGTGTACAGAACCGTAAGAGACTCAGAATGACCAAAATGATACCAAAAAGAACAAAGTAGGAAAATGTAAACTTCTTCATTTCATTTCATGATGAACTAAGCCTATAATCCTAGCACTTGGGAGGCTAAGACAGGAGGACTCCGTCGAGTTTGAGGCCAGCCTGGACTAAATAGTGAGTTCAAGGCCAGCCTGAAGTACATAGCAAAATCCTGTCTCAACAAAAACAAAAACAAAAAACACACCTCACTCTGCATCCAGAAAATAGAAGAAAAGAATCAAGAGAGGAAGAGAAGACAACAAAGTAGAAAGCAAGCATAAAACAGAAAGGATGGATATATCTCAATAATTTCCTGACAAGTTTGGTAAAGGATGAAAAGACACAAATAATGTAATATCAAGAACAAAGAAGGGAACATGACTGCAGATTCTGAAGAAAAAGAGATGAGACTTTATGAAATGCAAAATAAAAAAGTCTTATAACTGTTGATGAAAGTATTTTAGAACCTGAAAGCATAATGAAAAGGCTTTCCGTGAAAGAGATTTTAGATTCAGTTATCTTTCTAATAGAAATTTACACCCGGGAAAAGAAAAAAGAGCAACACACTGTTACGCGAGGCTCTAATTCCTGATATCAAAGCCACTGGAGACAGTACGGAGAAGGAGATTACACTTCAGAAAATAAGTGGGAAATTTCCAAATTAAGCTAATATTACTCTACCAGGTTCAATAAATAAAATCCAAATATACCTGATTTGACCATCCATAAAGTATAGATTGGCTTATTATCTACTAAACACTATATTAATAGAATAAATTAGAAAAGACATTAATCTTCTCAAAAGATTGAAAATATTTAAGTCTTAGAAGAGTGAGAATAAGAGGAGATCTCCACCATCTGAGAAGGATGGACTTGCACAACTCACAGCAGTGGTGAAGCATTCCATCAAGGAGGCTCAGAACCACTTCCATTTGACATTTTATTGGGGATTCTAGCCAGCACAGCAAAGCAAAAAAGAATAAATGACATCAGGAATGGAAAGCCAAAGCTGGAATTATTTATGTACCACATAATAATGCACACATCAAATTCAAAGAAATTTCAAGATAAAATATTAGAGTTAATTCAATGTTCATATACAAAACTCTTCTGAATGTCTAACTATCAATAACAGGTTAAAAATACATTTTTGGAAAGATACCACTTATTCTTCCATCAACAAATATCAAGCAGTGGGAGTAACTCTCTTACTTGCATGAACTGTAAGTCTCAGTAGTATAAAGATGGAAATTTCTTCCTCACAAATTAAAATTTTCAATTTTAATCAAAATCCCAGAACTTTTTGTAGAAATTGTCAAGATGATTCAATATTTCCATAGAAGGGCAAGCCACCAGGCAGGGCCAAGACAATCTTGAACCACAAGAACACAGCAGGAGAAATTGTTCCACCACACACCTGGTCCTGCAGTGAGGCCATTGAACTTGGAAAGGGTGGAATGGCCAAACAAAAGAGACCAAAGGAGCAGAAAGGGGAACATCTAGAAACAAATCTGCATGTATTCCACAATCAATTAATTTTAAAAATTAATAATGGTATAGGAAATTATTTTGAAGATTATTAAAATGGGTATTCATCCATATGAAGAAAATAGTAAATTTTATCCTGACTCCACCATCTGCAAAGAATCTATTCCAAATGAACTGAAGATGTAAATGTGAATGGCAAACAAATAATAACATAAGAGTAGGTAATCCCAGGTTTTAGGAAAGAGTTTAAAAGAAGATAACAAAAAGTATAATCCTTGGTGGCCAGGCAGATAGCTCAGCAAAATAAACACTTGCTTGGCAAGCACAGGGTCCTGAGTTCAATCCCCAGGACCGCAAAAATAAACAAACAAATAAAATATAGCCCTTGGGGCTGGGAAGATAGTTTCGCAGTCTAAGTGCCTACCTGGTACTGCATGCCACCGCCAGCCCTGGAACCCCAGGCCTGCAGTGCTGGCCACCAAAACCAGGTGTGATGGCACATGCCTGTAATTCCAGCACTAGGGAGGCTGAAACAGGAGGATCACTAGGAGTCTGAGCTGTGCAGATATATAATTGATTTATAATATATATTATAAAAACATATATATGGAGAATATATACATATATATGGAAAAATGGTAAACAAGAAAGTATCAAAATATATATATGGAATATGCTTTACCTAGATAGAAAATACATATGTATGGAATACATCTTAGAACTTAAAAGTACATTACTTTTAAGAAAAACAAAAAATCAGGCATTGTAGTGCACAACTAAGCCCAGCACTCAGAAGGCTGAAGCAGCAGGATTGCAAGTTCAAAGCTAGTCTGAACAAATAGTGAGATCCTGTCTCAAACAACAAACAAAAAATTTAAATTAAGAAATTCATGGTGTTGCACACCTGCAATCCCACAACTCGGGAAGCTGAGGTCATAGGATTGCTGTTTGAGGTCAGCATGGGTTACATAGTGAGTTCAAGGCCAGTCTGGACAACGTTGCAACACCCTGTCTCCAAAAAAAGAATAAGGAGCTGGGCGTGGTGGCTCATGCCTGTAATCCCAGCACTCGGGAGGCTGAGGCAGGAGGATTGGTGCGAGTTCGAGACCAGCCTGGGCTACAAAAGTGAGCTCAGGACCAGCCTCAACTGCATAGTGAGACTCTGTCTCAAAAAGGCAAAAAAAAAAAAAAAAAAAGAATAAGGAAAGAAATTCAGTATATAGAAATACGTCAATATATCAAGGCACTGTTAGACAAGCCACAGAATAGGAAATGATATTAGTAATCCCTGTAATAATTGTGTGTGGAGTGTGTGTGTGTGTGTGTGTGTGTGTGTGTGTGTGTGTGTGTTACTGAGGATCAAACTCAGGACCTTGCACTTGCCAGACAGGCTCTTATGCCACTGAGCTGTATCCTTGCCCCTTGTAACAAGTGTTAATTTTACATTATACAGCAACATATACAGACAAAGCTCATCATGTCTTTTGTATGAAAATAACTCCTGAATATCAATTTAAAGAACAGAAAATGAAGTAGAAAAATAAGAGTTTTGAATAGGTATTTCACAAAATAGAATGTTTGAATGATCAATAAACACATGAGCTGGTGCTGTGTCTCATCAGTAATTATGAGAATACAGATATGAGCCACAATGAGGTATCTTTATATACCCATGAGAATGGGCTGAAATTAAAGGATCTGACAATGCCAGGTGTTGGCAAAACTACGCTTGGAATCGTTCTCATGAGAATTCTCACCACATAATTATTTGGGGGATCAGCTTCTCATCATCTGTTAAAGTTACTATCTGCATACTTTATAATCCAGCAATCGTGCTCCAAGATTTGTGACCAATAGAAATGCACGTGCATTTATGGGAGTGTTCACAGTGGCACATACACAGTGCACAACACACACACACACACACACACACACACACACACACACACACACTGTTCACAGCCACTTTGCTTCTAATGTCTCTACACTGGAAGTGAGCCACAGGTCCATGAGGGGAAAACAGAAATGCAGACTGCAATAGAGTAGAGTGAAATACCATACAGCAAGCAAAAGGAGCACACCACTAACAAAGGATAAGCAAATCTCACCAAATGCTAAATGAACGATGCCAAGCAAAGAGAAGACAAACTACATGACCCCATTCATGCTTTTAGGGAAAGGTCTACAGGAGGTTCAGAGTCTCAGTAGGGAGTCATAGTGATCCTTCTGTTTTCAGCCTCCCAAGTGCTGGGATTGGAGAATAGGCCACCATGTGCAGTCTCAATTGCTGTCTCAGTGCTTCCCTTGAGGGTTGGGGCTGTCGTGCCCCTGGCCCCTGCACCTGCTTTCAGGTGCTCTAATCCACTGAGCTGTTTGGCTGGCCCCCCATTCATGCTTTTAAAGCAAAACTAAACAATTATGTTTTACAAACAATCGTAGTTAAGGGCTGCAGCAGAGCTCCCTGAGTGCTTGCCTAGTACACATGAGGCCCTGGGTTTCATCCTCAGCACTGCATGAAAATAAATAAATCAAAATTTTAAAAATAATAAAAGAAATTCATGCTAAGTATAGTGATAAGACAATAGAGAAAGTGGTTTCCAAAATAGAAGTCAATACAGTAATCATTTGCACAGAGGAAAGTATTAGGAGCATGAGGGGAACTTCTAGGGTGCTCACAGCTTTTGCTGTTCTGACCTAGTGGTGTGTCCATGGCTGTCTGCCTGCCATGGTTCACCAAGCTGCACAAATCTCTGTGATATATTTCCCTGTGTGTATTCATAACTTACAGTGTAAACCTTACTTCGATAACCATTGTTCCTTCGGCTTCTGTAATGACTTAGGTGGACACTGAGGTCCTGTGTTACAAGTCTTGACCCCCAGCCCCTGGCACTACTGGGAGATGAGATGTGGGGCCTAACAGGTAGGTCGCTGGCATTACACCCTTGAAGAGGTGTAGAGTATCAGTCTCTTCCTCACCACTGGTTCAAATGCTATAGGACCAGGGACTGAAACTTACAAAAGCCATGAGCCAAAGAAAATTTTTCTAATATTTCTTATCCTTTCTCATCATTTTCAATGCTGGAGATTAAACTGAGAGCCCCACTTATGGTAGACAAGTACACTACACGTGAGCTATAAAATCAGTCAGCTCTCTTCCTCTTAGGCTGATTATCTCAGGTAATTTGTCACAGTAATGCATGGCTGGTTAACGCAATGTCATTGTTATTCACGTAGATTCTTAAACATTTCACTCTTACTCTTTGACAAAAGGTTCTGATTCCTAAAAGTATTGTGCAAGAACTAAAACAACACAACATCAAGTGACTCTTACTCTCTTTTTTAGTTAAGGAAACTGAGTCAGAGGCCAGACCATGGGGCAACAGGCCATGACAGCTACTGACAGCAAAGAAAGAACTGCTTACAGTTGAACTCCTAATTTAATCCGTGGTTAGTTTCAGGAGACAGGTGTAAACAGTGCTTTTGTAAATTGCCGTCATTTCAGATGCACTGGGAAGCCTGCCACACAAAGAAATCCCAGAGTAGAATCACTTATTTTTTTTTATTTATTATTTTTATTCTTGTTTCAGAACCTTTGTTTGTTTATTCACTCATTTTTATGGCCGGCTCAGCCCGCCCCGAGGGCAGGGCTGGCGCAGCATGTGGTGCCCGGGATCGAACCGCGGTCCCTGAAGCCGCCCAAGCTTCCCCAAGCAGGCGCTTTAGACCACTGAGCCATCCCGCCGGGCCCAGAATCACTTATTAATTGATCCAGCAAACAGCTATCAAGTGCCTTTTTAATTCACCAGACTGTGAACCCCTTTGAAAGTTAAACTTTTCTTTCATAAAGTGAAGAAATTCTCCCTTTTCTTACTGATTGCATCAGTCTATATTTTTTAGATAAATACTTCTTTTTTTTTTTTTTTTTTTTTTTTGTGGGGCCAGGGTTCGAACTCACGACCTTTGCACTTGCCCAGCAGGCACTTGTGCCTCGGAGCTATCTCCCCAGCCCCTAGATAAATACTTCTTAAGTAACCTTTGCTTTTTTTCTTTCTATTCAAAAAGTGGTCATGATTTACTATGGACTCAGCATTTGGAAAACAGAAGAACAGAAAAGTCACCTATATCCTACCACTCCCAGATAACCATTGCTAACGTTTTGGTAAACATCCTTCTAGATGTTGTGTCTGTATACATATACACTTAGTTGATTAACTGAAATAGAATCATGTCCTAGAGCCTGAGGTATTTGTTGTTCAATTTTTATTTTATTTTAAAATCCCACTTGGGATCTGCCTAGCCAAACAAAGAGAAGTAGTTCAAATCTCGAGTCTCCTTACCTCTGCATCTGGGTAAGAGGTCACAATTAGAAGTGAGGTGCAGATATAAACTCATCCTGCATAGAATGCCGTAGAGACTTAGCGTCCCTTTTACTGGGGACAGACTTAGAGGTGGCACTGCTCACAGGTCCTGACAACCTCCACTGTTACTATCACCCTGCACAGCTATATGTCTGTGAAAGCAAGTGCAGCTTCTGCTCCCCGGTAAGTGAGGAAATTCAACCAGAAGAGAGACACCTTGTAGGAGAACAGCAGCAGCTTCCCCAAGTCAGCTCTTCAGATTTTGCCGAAATTCTCCCGTGACCTTTAAGTAACTCAGGCCCTTCCTTGACACAAGGCTCACCCCCAGTTTCAGTACATCTACCCTTATGATGCCAGTGGATGATGTTGCTACCAATCCAGGTCATCAGCGGGACCTCCATAACGTTCTGAGATCAGAAAAGCCAGTGAGTCACACCTATCAAAGTTGTTCTTGGGGAAAACAACTTGCCCTTGTTCTGTCAGACAGCAAGACATGGGGATCAGTGAGACCAAACCAAATACAGAAGGAGACAAAAGGGAGTACAGGGGGTGGCACTGAGGTCCACAGTAACCAGGGCTATTTGCCCACAGGGGTCGCCAACAGTAATCACATTCCACATGGGAAGGATGGGGGAGTCAAAGGGATGGCCAGGTTCCAAGAACTTTATCCAACATCTGGATTCTGGAAACTATTACTGAAGGAGTAAGATGGCTGTCAGAGAAATTCATGGCTTGGAGAGAAGATCTGGGGAAACAGTGTACATGCTAAGTCTCGAGGCAATTTATGCGAATACCTTGGACAGCTCCTGGGGCTGTCTGACTACCTTGGACAGCGCCCCAGGCCGGAAATCACATCCCCTACTGGCTCTCACAGTGGTCTTCTTTACAGTGACCTCGGTTATTTTGTCTTATTCTTACAGCAGCAATCACTACCTAGGGGAAGTCAAGCACTGATCTTTGTGAAATGAAATAATCATAGTAAAGTCAGTGTCATTGGTTGGATCAGATACAACTGGGATTAAAATGGTCTTAGCTAGAGAACAACTCATTCCTTCATCACCTTGTTTGAATTAATAAAAAGTCTTTTAAAGAAACATACAAAATAGCCAGGTGTGGTAGCACATGCCTGTAATCTCAGAACTTGGGAGGCTGAGGCAGCAAGATTGGTGCTAGCTCTTGACCAGCCTGGGCTACAAAAGTGAGCCTAAGGCCAGCCTGAACTACAAAGTGAGATCCTGTCTCAAAAAGAAAAAAATATATATATATGTACAGAATAAAAATGAACGGGGAAGTCAGAGAGCAAAAATAAGCCCAGCCTGTCGATTGGAAGACAGACCTATCTTTCTGACTCTTCCACTCTTTTTGCATACACAGCATCTGAGTCTTTTTTCTGTTTGAAGATATTTCACCAAAGACAGAACGGTGGGGATTTCTACCCTTGGGGTTCTCCTTTTTTTTTTTTTTTTTTTTTTTTTTTTTTTTTTTTTTTTTTTTTTTTTTTTT
>PVJA010048325.1:0-14236 GCA_004027025.1 Myocastor coypus | reverse complement strand
GTTTTCTCTCTAGATGACTCTCCTTAGGCATACTATATATCTTTAATCCCTTTCCTATGTGGTCCCATAACCTCCTTGAACAGAAAATTTGGGAAACCACTGAGTTATAGGCTGTTACAGCCCAGGTTCTGTTCTGTCCTGAGTCCTCACTGACCTTGAAGGGCTAGGGCCAAAATATTGGCTATCCTTGTAGCCCTTCCTTTTGTCTAATTTTTGGTCTGTAAATTATATTCTTAGCCTTCCATAAGAAAAGCTTAGTGGGCCTGGTGGGATGGCTCAGTGGTCTAAAGCGCCTGCTTGGGAAAGGTTGGGTGGCTTCAGGGACTTCGGTTCGATCCCTGGTACCACATGCTGCGCCAGCCCTGCCCTTGGGGCGGGCTGAGGCGGCCCTAAAAAATGAGTGAATAAACAAATAAAGGTTCTGAAACAAGAAAAATAAATAAATAAAAAATATCTGACAAGGTCCATCAAATCCCCTAATTAAAAAAAAAAAAGCTTAGTGATACTATTACTGTAAAACATGGGTGCTTGAGTTTAATTGTCTTTCTGAATATCAATCATCTTAGACTTGGTATTGGTATTTTCTATCAATCATTGATATTCTAATAAATCTCTATTGAATGTGATAAGAGCAGTTACACATTTTTACACAAATATTTAGAAATATAAGCATGTACCAAGTTTTAGCCTGTCCATCCTTTGGCATATTTCCTAGTCGCTTATTCTCATTTAATACCCTTTTTGTTTTCTTACAAACCAACCATTTACTTGAGAGAGAGTATAACAGGAATTGAAATTACATTAAAAGCAGCACACATCTAAAAGTCTAGCACAGCCGGGCGTGGTGGCGCACGCCTGTAATCCCAGCACTCGGGAGGCTGAGGCAGGAGGATTGGTGTGAGTTCGAGACCAGCCTGGGCTACAAAAGTTAGCTCAAGGCCAGCCTCAACTGCATAGTGAGACCCTTTCTCAAAAAGACAAAAAAAAAAAAGTCTAGCACAGACTTAACTCATAAAAAAATACATAGGGTTAAAGTTAAAGGATGGAAAACAATACTATATTCCACAGCAACTCAAAAAAATGCAGGGGTAGCAATCTTGTTTGTATACATTTTAAACTTCAAACCAAGATTGATAAAACAAAATAAAGGCCGGGCGTGGTGGCGCACGCCTGTAATCCCAGCACTCGGGAGGCTGAGGCAGGAGGATCGGTGCGAGTTCGAGACCAGCCTGGGCTACAAAAGTGAGCTCAGGACCAGCCTCAACTGCATAGCCAGACGCTGTCTCAAAAAGACAAAAAAAAATAAATAAATAAAGAAGGCCACTACATGCTGGTTAGGTGACAAATTCAAGACGCAGAGGTAATACTCATAAATATGTATGCCTCAAACACAGGAAAACCGAGTTATGTAAGACAAATATCAATGGACATGAAAAAATATCCAATACCACAATTTTAACAGGTGACCTTAACACTCCCCTTATGCCAAAAAGATAGGTGAAGCAGACAAAATTAGCAAAGAAGTAGCAGAACTGAACCAGAATCTCCTTCTTAAACACTATAAATCAGTCCATTTATCTGTCTGTTGCCCTGACCACTCAAAGTCCCATATCTATTGTTTTAGATGAGATGAATGTAGTGTAAATGATTATACTAGATTAGATTTTCAATATAAAATCTCACCTATAACACCAAGCAAGTGATAAAAAAGAATCTCATTGGAGTAGAAATAATGGCACATACATTTTAAGCCTCACTCTCTCACCATTTTCTTTTCCCCTTAGACAAACAGAGAATCTGTTGAAGTATCTGCTTTTTCCTCTTATAAAAATGAGGATGTTGGGCTAGAACAGCATCCCTCAGGCTGCCTGCAGCTTTAATATTCCACGGCTCTAAGACAAGATGAGGAATAAAGATACTGCCTGAGATCTATAAAAAAATGTGACCAGTTTCAAGGCAAAAATCAAAACAGATGAGGTTTAGGTTTCCCTTCAAAGGAATACCACTGGGTTTCTGAGTCCCAGACCTTATCAATTTTTTACTTTTACTTATTGTGCCAAAAGAGAAATCAGGAGTGATCTGATTATTTACCCTTTACATTCCTTACTCCTCCATTGTTATGCTCCAAATCCTTCATTCAAGTCATAGTAACTGTAAGTTTTACTCCTTCCATGAATTTCTTCAAAGACAGTGAGGTTTTTAATGTGCCCAGTTCTTTAGGACTGCTTGAAGACTAAGCAGTCTCATTATCATTAAGATGATGAGAATAGCATTTTCATTACAAAGATAATATTTAAAATTTTACTTATTTATCCAAAGATTTCTGTTATTTTTTAAATAATACTGTTTCTAGAATAGGGAAATTTATAAAACTTACATTTAGAAATTTATAAAAAACACTGATTCAAAGAAGGAAGACAAGTATTTTTCATACCACTGTTTGATTGTTTCAACTAAAATACCTCAAATTAGTAAATAATTTAATATTATTTTTATATCTTCACATCAGGTCTCAGAGTTTTTTAAACAATGCAAAATGGTAAAAAAAAAAAATTACATGTTACAAAATTTCATTAAACAAAGTAATAGGAATTCAATTATGCTTTTTGTATTACATAATATTATCTCCAACTTAGTTGTTTAGGTTACCTACCAGATATAAACCTCAAAAACTGGGGAAAAAAACTTTTAAGAAATTCAAATGAAGAAAAAATAAAATAAAATAAAAATTTAAGCCTTAACTACTTTAATATGCCAGCAGAAATTATCAGTACAATTATCCAAACTATATTGTGTGTGTGTGTGTATATATATATATATATATATATATATGTATATATCCATATATATCCATATATCCATATATATATATATATATCCATATATATCCATATATCCATATATATATATATATATATATATATATATATATCCTTTTCCCTTCTTTCTTTTGTCCTTTTCCTCATTCCAATTCTTCCTTCACATTGAACAAATTCTTTCCTTTTCACAAATCTCTTGTAAGTTTCAGATTTTATTTTCTCTTTCAGGTTTTCCCACTACAGTGTTTGCACATGTGGCGTTGATTTATTTCACCCACCAATACAGTCTCAAGTGACATCCAATTTATCTTTTTGTATAGCTCAGTAATACCCCATGGACTTTTTTTAAAAGGATGTATTTCCCTCTTGAATTTATATCTAATACATAACAAATTAAAAAGTATATATGTAAAGCATAAGTTACAATATAGGAACTGATCATTCATAAGCCAAATAATCAGATTTTGCTTTATTGGAATAAATCCTATGATCTATTTTTACATAAGCAACTACTAAAGGCATTACATAAGTTAAAATGGAGATTTAAAATTTTGAATGTATAAATATATGATTTGTCTTCAAATGAAAGTTTCAGTTAACACACACAGAAAGTCCTAGAACATATTAAAATATAATTGTTTAGTTTGGGAATATAACAGTAACACAGTATCATAGAGTAATAAACTACCACACAAACAGAAAAAATAGAAGCTGTAAAAATATATACCATGTACTCACAAGCCTCAGAGCAGTTTATACAAGATGTATCTATGTGAAGTAATCTACTCTATATATTGGCTTAATTTTGGAATGTAGTATATAAAGCTATGCCAAAATTGGGCAGCAGTATTAACTAATGCAGAATATAGTTAAAGAAACTAAAAGGCCCTACTCATTTCATGAGGACAGAAAATCTTTTTTTTAACAACAGTGGAAGAAATGTCCAGATTTAGCATAACTTTTCTACAAAGCCATCTGATATAATGAATCAAGAGCATTAAAAACTATAAATTGTCTTACACTAATCATCATATCTACCGCATAAAATATTGTAAATTTTAGCCAGATCTTTATGTTCAAAGGTGATCATGACAACATTTTGGTAATACAGAAATCTAGAAAAACAAAGACAAAACTGGTACATCTACATGAATCAAAAAAGTCATTAAGAGTTTTAATGTTTGGGAGATATCTTTTCAAGTCAATGTTATTTGAAAGGAGATACAACACTATATGATTTCAATTATGCAAAAATGTTTTATACTCTAAATAGTAATCTATGGCAATCTTAATGATAATTATACCAAATAGAATTTTAGTGCATATTAGAATTTGCTTTGTGGAGCCTAGGGCTAAATGAGTCTGTGATTAGCATAAAGAAAACTCTGTGTTTAATCCTTGGATCTAAAAACAAACTTTGTTTCTAGACTAACTGAACTGAAGATTATTTTCATTTTCTGAATTAATTATATTTTATTTGAAAATGGAAAGCTTTATCATGTGTTTTGGTCCATTTTAATCAACATGTGTATGTCTTAAATAAAAAGGCAAAATATATAAAAGATGAGAGGAAAATAAATAAAATTAAAGGTAACAATAAAATAAAAACACACAATACTACAGTGGACATAACCAGAATTAAGATGTGCTCTTAGCCGGGCGTGGTGGCGCACGCCTGTAATCCCAGCACTTGGGAGGCTGAGGCAGGAGGATCTGTGAGAGTTCGAGACCAGCCTGGGCTACAAAAGTGAGCTCAAGGCCAGCCTGAACTGTACAGTGAGACCCTGTCTCAAAAAAGACAAAAAAAAAAAATGATGTGCTCTGTACATGTATTAACTCCCCAAGAGTAATATAATCATTGTTTATAAACACATACTAATAAAAATTTTAAAAGAAAAATGTCAAACATAGTAAAAATGCAGAAAGGAAAAAATGTAGTAAGGAAACAAAACAAAGCATTTCTCCTGTAACAAAACAGGAACAATTTCTCTTGCTTTAACTGAGGGGGAAAAAAAAGGTCAATTCTTTCAACCTTAACCATTAAGAGGATGTTTATTCAAGTATATGTCACCTTTTGTCTGTTAAAATAGGCCTGACAACCTAGCATTTTATAGAAAGTAACTGTAAAAGAAGCACTGACAAAGGGGCAAAAGGCAAAGGAATAACATATTACACATGTAGGAAAATTTGGAAATTATACTGCTAGAAACAAAAAAGAAAAAGATCTCTGTACAAGTTTTCAGAATGCATATTTCTTTCAGCTAAATTTCTTTTCTCAAGTTATAATACTGTCTCCATTACTACACAGTGAATGATTATGATATTCCTTAGATCTTATTAAAGTTTGAAAAGCAACATGGGATGCCTTGTAGGGCCAACACCAAAATAGCCCTAATAAAACAAATCATGAATTTAGTAATGAGAAGAGAATTCTGACTAGTTCTAGAGTGCTGGTATTGTTTCCATAGTCATGAATTAGTATAAGTGAACATAAAACCACTCTACATCTTTTAAATAATGTATATTGGCACATGTGTGGACACACAAAAGCTCATACACAAATAAATACAGAAACATGCCATGCAGCTAAAATCCAATCTCTAGGCATGACTAAGAGCACGTAGTAAACATTAGCATGACTAAGTATTCTCTAGATATTGCTTATTCTTGGGGTTTCCAGGTAATTATTCATTGAAAATCTATTATATGTAAATTCACTATGTTTGGTACTGTAGTGAAATGGACACATGGGACACTCTTTGTCTTCAAGAAATTTACAGAGAGGGAGAATGCTAACCAGCCTCAGTAAGGTGTCACCATTATAATTATACATCCACGCAAATATTAATTTATTCATTATTTTCCAACTATGACGCACAATATACTATGACAGGAGTATTGTGTGTGATGTTAATGATCAAAAAGGCTATACTCAAATTGAAACTTAAAAATATAAATCTGAAGGGGGTAACAATACTGCTCTGCAGGCTAAAATCGTATAGATTGACTCAAGGAACACAGAGGGGAGATCTTCTGTATGCTAGACCTTCTTTTGATCATAAATAGAATAGGAAACTAGATGAGTGTCCCTTCTCAGATCATTATTATTTTTCACTAATGTAAGGAGAAAGTACATCGATGTACTATTATGAAATTATATAGCAGCATTCAACCCAGATGTCTAACCCAGATGTTTAATATGAAACCTGAAGGCTAAGCAGGAACTAGAAACACAAAATCTTGGGGAGGCAGGGTAGGAAGAATACTTCTGAGATAGGGCATAGAATCTGTAAAGACCAAGTGATAGAAGCCAATGACATAGAGTTATAGAAATGGGAGATGCTTAGCATGACTGTGTGTGTGGCTACCTTGCCCATCTGTCCACTTATCTGAGAGTGATACAGTGAAGAAAAGGAAAATAAACTTAGCTACAGATGGTACTAAGTCAAATATATGCAAAGACATAAAGCTTTTTGAGAGTTACACAGGATTTGTACTTTATCTAGCCAAGTAAAATCTTTGAAGATTTTTTAACTGCGGAGTAGCAAGTATAGATTTATGTAGAAAGTCTAAGAAAGGGAAAAAGGACTGGAAGAAAAGGGTTATGAGGTTGCCACTGTAATGTAGGTGAAGTGCATAGTGGCCTAAACTTGCAAAGTCACACAGCGGTAATATTTTAGCAATCAGAAAAAATACAATATGTTTAAAGAATTGGAATCAGAAAATTATGAAGTGTAAATAATTAAAAATGAAGGGCATAGTCAAGTGGTACAAGGTTAATTCAATAAAAATAATAAACTTCTGTGTCCCCACTATATGGTACAGTGCTTACCATATCCAACAATCTAAAATATAATAAATAGTTAACAATCTCAAAATAGCTGTAACACACGACTTGGGGATGTTTCACCACAAATATACTGTAAATATTTAAGATGATAGATAAACTAATTTTCATAACTTAATCATGATACAGTATTACTGAAATAACACAATGAATACCATAAATGTGTACAAACACTATGATTAAATTGCATTTTCTTTTTTTTAATTTTTTTAATTTTTATTTTATTTATTTATGTTTTTCTTGTATCATAACCTTTATTTGCTTATTCACTCATTTTTATGGCTGGCTCAGCCCGCGCCCTGACGGTAGGGCTGGCGCAGCATGTGGTGCCGGGGATCGAACCGCGGTCCCTGAAGCCGCCCAAGCTTTCCCAAGCAGGCGCTTTAGACCACTGAGCCATCCCGCTGGGCCCCTTAAATTGCATTTTCAAAATAAAAATCAATTAGAAGTTGAGGGATGGGCGTGGAAACCACTGAGTTGTGTTCACGCGCTAGCTATGCATAATGAAAGCAACCACTATGTGTCATAAACATGAACTAAATTTTAAAAATGAAATGAAAATATGACAAAGAGATCTATAGGCCGAGGGAAGGAGGGAGGAGAGGAAGGGAAATGGATAGAAAAGGAGTAAGATGTGTTAAGGACTTGTACCTATTCCTACAGTGAACATAAACATTCTACACTACAAACAAGTACAAATATTTTCAAAAAGAATATATGTCTAGATATATGGTGGATACACAAGGAACATAAAACTTGCTGTTTGGTTTTCGTAAAATAAAGGGACAACATATTTGCTTATAGTACTTATAATTAGCAATATAGATTTTAAATAAACTAATGGGAATGAAAGAAAACTGTTTTATTGTGCTTTCTTATCAAGGTCCTTCAATTACAAGAGACAAGTTCATCCTGCCTAAATTTTCTTACTTTTCAGCATTCAAATACTTACAAATTGGAAAATACATAAAAAGATACTGAAAAGTGGCTCCTAATTCATCAGACATGATCAATGAATAATAATAATAATAATAATAATAATTATCATTATTAGCCAGCTCAGCCCACCCTGAGGGTGGGGTTGCCAAGGAATTTGGTGCTGGGGATCTAGCTGCGGCCCCCTACACATGCCAAAGCTTGTATAAACAGGCGCTTTAGACTGTTGAGTTATCTTGCATATAGTAGTAAATTCAAAATTATTCTTAGAAGTCTATCTCAATCTCATTTTCTCTATAACCCCTTAACATGCTTAGCATGTTTAGGAGGCTATAAAAAAATTAAACAGCCCACAATAACAGGATGTAGTTTACACAACATTGTTCAATCTTTAATTATATCTCTCTGTTTTACATAGTTGCAAGTCTATACAGAATTCATTGAAGACCCTGTATCAGAAAATGTTTTCTAACGTAATGTGCCCTGTATATTTCCCTCGTAAGCCCTGACTATAATAGATGTGCTACAATTTTGGGATGCCTATGAGTTACAGTTAATTTTTCATGTGACGTTCATTGAAGACCCTGTACTAGAAAACGTTTTCTTTGATTTATATGTAGTGTAAATAAGTCACTTTAGAGCGTACCTGATGTTGCACTGAGTATACTGACTATGACATAAAAATTCTCAGCTTTTTAAAATTAAGTTTTCTGTCCATTCCAATTTTCCATGAGTATAGTCAATTCTGAAATGAACATTTTCTTTTTCTTATGGAAAATATCGTTATGTAAATTTCTTCCAAAGTACTATATCACTAGGGTCAGGGAGTACAAACATTTTCTACATTTTGTCAAATTACTTTTCAATAGGATTTCATGCTAATAGCACAACACAATAATGCTTAATGGTCACATTATCACTTCTATTATTATCAACTGAATAGATGGGAAATAACACCTCATTTCTAAAAGTTGCACTTCTGAACTAATACACTTAACTTTCTCCAAATGTACTGATATTCTGATCACTTCTGTGTATTATCTGTTTTACCAAATTTTCTATATAAACCGCCATATTTCTATTTTACTTTTGTACCAACATTAATAGCCTGAGATAGCAAACTATTAATCTTTTGTACAGAAATTTATAAACTTTTTCTCAGTGCCATATTATTTGTACTGTTCTGTTCATCTTGCATTTTTTCACATTAGTAAATCTTTTTTATGCTTCAGTTACATTGAACCTCACAAATTTTCACTTCAATGTTTATTTTGCAGGTTATCATAAATTGGGCATATTATATGAACGGTAGAACTAATTTCTCCCAATTTACAAGCTGACTATCTGATGGCTTGTTACAAGGGTTATCTGTTCTCTGTTATATGTTTTTAACTTTAAAAATATGTATTTATTTGCTTATTTATCTAGGACAGGGTCTCAGTACATAGCTCAGATTCATAGGGATCCTATCTCAGTCTCCTCAGTGTGGGCTTTATAGGCATGGGCCACGAAGTCCAGTTTCAATAGCCATAACAGAACTGTGACCAGAACAGCAGGAAGTACTGGGAATAAACACAGGACCTTGCACTTGCCAGGCAAGTGCTTAGCCTGGTGAGCAATCTCCCCAGTGCCCCCATTATATCTTTACAGAAAACATTTTATGCTATTCTCATATACTTCAAAACTATGATTTAGTACTTGCATTCTTAAGATCTATATATTTACATATATATGAATATATATGTGAGTAAAATACCTTTTTACATTTCAATACATCATCTAATCATTATAAGATTATATTTTCACTATCATAACACTGTCACTGTTAACAAGGTTGTGACACATGCCTCTAATCTGGCATTCTCGGAGAATGAGCAGGAAGATTTGAAGCCAAACTAGCCAATTTAGAAACTTAGCACAATTCTGCCTCAAAATTTAAACAGAGCTTTACATGTAGCTCATTATAAAAGCTCTGGATTCAATTTTCAGTAGCAAAGGAAAAAAAAACAGTTGTCAAAATGGTACTTTATATTCTTTCTAGCTGACATTTACTTTGATAAAAGTTATATAGAGAAATATAGATTTGTTTTTTGTAATATGCATATGATTTATTTTTTCCACTGAATAACAACAGTTTAACTTTCATAAAATAGGTGCATCTTACATTATATTGCAAGCTGTGATTTACAAGCATTTCCATATATATCCTACAGCATTGTAACAGCCATGTGCAAAACATGAGGCCAATAAGAGCAGAAAAAGAAAACCAAAGTTCATACAATTTGAAAGAGCTGCTGTCATTCATGTTGTTATATTTCACTGGATGCACACAATAAAATCCAGGTGTGTTTTGATTATTCTTGATTCCCTCTTCATTTTTATACCATGTATTAGCTTTTTAAAACAATCTGGTTTCCTAATTGGGAAAAAATTACTGCAAAATAGAAGTAGCATAATTTTCAAAAATAAATGTAGCAAGCATACGTAAGATTTGTTGCTTTGGTACCTTTTCAAAACACTGGTCTTTCTCCACACATTTATATATAAATGCCAGGAAATATTTTAGATATCTGCAGTTAAATATATTTAAGGGTTTCCTTGAAAATAGATATTTATAGACATTCTATTTTGCAGCTTTCATTACTATGATAGACATAGGCAAGCATTTTGCTAAAAAACTAATTTGTAAATGCTTGGAATTTTATGAAAGCATAGCTTTTTGTCATTCTGAAGCATGTTTATTCATTCTTTCTTGTAAAAATGTAGGTGAGGTGAAGAAATTGCACAAGCTTCAACAAGATCTGCACCATATATACTGAAAAACATTCACATTTTGCTCATGCTAAATACTTCAGACACAAAATATCAAGGCAAGTATTTTCATTCTGTTCTTTCTTTATAAACAAACCAAAACTGAAACCATTCTGAAAAAGGATACTTAGTAATTATAATTCAAAAGTAAGCATCTGAGATAAATACACAGTTCTTTGATGAAGTAAAAAGGGGAAATAAATATGACAAAATTTTAACATCATTGATCATTCAATAGATGCCAATTAAAACAGTGAAGATATTCCACTTCACTCCAGAAAAAAATGACTATTAGCAAAAAATCAACTAGTAACAAATATTAGTGGAGAAGATGGAAAAAAAGAACCCTTCCCCATTGTTGCTGGGAGTATAGCCTAGGTGCTATCACTGTAGAAATTAGTCAGGAGGTTCCTAAAAAATCTAGGGATAGAGTTCCCATGTGATCCAACTAGTCCCTTTCTTGCTATCTTCCTGAATGAGTTAAAAACATCATACCACATCAATATATACATGTTCATGTTCATAGTAGCACTACTTGTAATAGTTAATTCTTGGAAACATTTCCAATACACATCAAGTGATCAATGGATAAAAAGATGTGGTTTTAAGTGGAGTACTTAAAGATGTGGTTTTAAATGGAGCTTTAAGTGGAGCACTACACAGCAACAAATAAGGATAACTGGAGACATTTCTAGGTAAATGGAGGACACTGAGACCACACTCTTAACTGAAATAAATCAGAAAAACATGTAAATATGGCATTATTCCTCTGGAGTGAGGAACTGAATGTTCAAATAATGCACAAACATAATAGATATTGTGAAATCAAATGTGTTACCATTTCTGTCTAGTTGTCCCCCCAAAAGCCTTATGCAGTTATGCTATAATCAATATGCTGAACCTTTTGAAGGTTCTTGAGACCAATATCTGATTCATCCTGTGTACATAAGTGCATGGTTTTGCTGCTGCTATGTTTTCTCTCTTTTCTGCTTCCAGTCACTTTGTTGTTTAATCAATAACACATTCACCTGTGCTATGCCCTTCAATTTTTATTTCTTCTTTAGAGTTCTTACACTGGGGAGACTATATGATATTTACACATGTAGGTCTGGTTGATTTCACTTATGATATATGTTCAATATATGTTCATTTACATATGAAGTCTTCCAGGTTATCATTCTTTATAGCTGAGTAATATTCCATTGTATAAAAGTCCTGAAGGCTAACACTGCCAACAGTTCTACAAAGCACTGTACATTGTTCCAAAGTAAATCTGGAGGATATTTGACCTTGGAAGACATAAAAGATGAATGTTTTGTTATATAGGTCTTGCTTTACCTTGCCCTTGATCATCCAGTGGAAAAGCTTAATTATGAGGCACAAATAGCAGAGCTACATTAGTATGATGAGCTGTAACAGGCTTAAATCAACAGCCTCAAACATTGCCAGTTTCACCGGTAACCCAATGCTATTATGGAACATTGGACTATGTATACAACTACTTCCTCTCAGTTCAAAGAGAATAAATTCTTTCTTTTTATTTTCTGTCCTTACCAATATCAATTAGAAAATGTATCATGTCCACACCCTATGCTCTGTATAACTATTATGAGGACAATATGCAATGTGTCAATTATTGCGAATGTAATACTAACAGGTTTGGAAACTATCATATTGTTATTTCTTATTAAAAGTAATTAAAAATTAAAAATCAAAAATAAAACTTTTGTTTCTTTAAAATATTTCACTCTTAAGTATGTTTATAAAGCATTCATAATAAAATCAGCAAAGCTATACAACAGAAAAAGTAACTATATTTTTATCCTACATATTGCTAATTTGTACATTTTACTTGATTTCCTTTAATCAGTTACAATATAATTTAAACCACTTTTAGTATTTCATGTTTTTTTTTAGTGCAGTTGTTATTAGAATCTCTGATTGGGATGTAAAAGTAATATCTAGGCAGACACAGCCATGGAGTAAAATGAAAAAGAACACAAAGATAAATAGCTTTTTGTCATTACTATAGTACCTAATATCTTCATATGTCACTACTGTGATACTACTAATGTATTCATGCTGGTATACTCTGCTAGAAACTGAAGCTACCCATAACAATTTTAAAAGGACAATTTTTCAATTTGAAAATAAATCTAGCATGAATGCATTGATCTTCTTCACTAAGTTTTCAAAAGTAAGCGCTAAATATTTATATCTAGAATATGCACAAAATCACATGCTTGAAGACTTATCCTCTAAATGTTACAAAGTTTAAAACAGCTTTAAAAAACTAAATGAATAGCCGGGTGTGGTGGCTCATGCCTGTAATCCCAGCACTCGGGAGGCTGAGGCAGGAGGATTGATGCGAGTTCGAGACCAGCCTGGGCTACAAAAGTGAGCTCAGGACCAGCCTCAACTGCATAGTGAGACCCTGTCTCAAAAAGACAAAAAAAAAAAAAAAAAAAAAAAAAAAAAACTAAATGAATAACATTGCTATATTCTTTTTTTAAAATGAAGTTAGTACAGGGTCTATAGGTTCTCACTATGTAGATCAGACTGCTAATGATTCTCCTGCTTTCAGCCTCCCAAGCACTGGGATGACAGGAATGCCTCACCACACCCATATTCAATCGCAGTCCTAGTGGGCCCATGGAGCAGGGCCAGGAGGGAATGGGCGGGATTGAACTCCTGCTGCAGTGCTCTGCCTAAGAATACATTTTAGTCCACTGAGATATCTGGCCTGACTAAAATTGCTATATTCTTGAAGTACAATTATACCACATTAGAAGCCATACCTAGTAATGGAAATAGTGGAAAGTGTTTGAAGATGGATATACAGGTATATACATAATAGCTCAGAAAAACTAAAATAATAGCTCTTACAACTATTTCAGAAAAATTAAACCCTAAAACAGAATGGTAAAACACAAAATTTAATCTGTATAAGAATTGTAGGTATCTCTGATATAAATTTACTTGAATATGTAAATAAGAAATGGGTTTATATCACAGTGAAAAAAACAGGTAACAAAGAATCTATCCTAAAATTAACAAAATTCAATAGCATAGAACAATACAAAATTAACCCTCAAAATTTGGTTAGGTTTTTGCATAATAAAATCACTAAGGAGCAGTATATATCAAAAAGACAAGAGTGACATGTATTCCAAACATAATTTTAGCGTTACATTGTGTCTTGTCTTTTTGATATGTACTGCTCCTGGTGTAAACTCAGTTACTGTCATTCTCTCAAGAATAGTACTTGAAAATAAGAGACTGGGCCAAAAACCATATTCTTCCGACAGGCTACAGTTTTGTTTTTCCTTGAATTTCCAAATATCTGTGTCAAAATTGTGTAACTGCTTATATCACATTGTATGGAAAGTTATTAGAATATCAATGATGGTCAGAAAATATCATTTACAAGCTAAGTCAAAGATATTTGATACTCAGAAAGCCAGTGGTGATAAGCCCAGTACCTATGTTATAGAATAATAGTATCACAAAGCTTTTCTGCTGGAGGGTTGACAATGTAAGTTAACAGACCGACAATTGGAGAAAAAGAAGGGCTATAAGGATAGCCAATATTTTGGCCCTAGCCCTTCAAGGTCAATAAAGACACAGGATATAAGAGAACCTGTGCTGTAATATCCTATAACTCAGAGATGTCCCAAATTTCCTGGTCAAGGAGATTATGGGACCTCAGAGGAAAGGGATGAATGAACTGCAGTGCGTCTAAGGAGAGTCACCCAGAGAAAAACATTCTCTCAGGCTTTCACAGAAAGCAAAATGGCCAAGCAATGGCCGTGACTCGTCCCGA
>PVJA010048324.1:0-14266 GCA_004027025.1 Myocastor coypus | reverse complement strand
GCATGACCCACCTCCCTATTAATGTTGCATAGAAAAAAGAAAGAAAGAAAGAAAAAAAAAACAGGAAAGAATATACTTCCATTTGGACTAAGAGGAAGCAGATACATATACAATCAAAGGTTTTGCAATTGCAGTGTGCCACCAGTGAAGCTTGTGACGTTGGAGGCTATTGAATCTAAGCCTCCTAAAGCTCATCTCAAAAAAAAGAAATACTGTCTCAGCCTCATTTTAGATAAGACAAGTAAAGGCTTAGATAAAACTCACAAACAAAAGCTTTAAATTTTGTTAACATACAAGTTATATATGATATAGCTTGCTGTGTATTTTAATCTTCAGATATAAATTATCCTCTAAAACTTAGATGCTCAAGATACTATCCCAAATGCTTGTGGTTCACATAGCTTAGCAGAAGGCTAATTTGAGTCAGTTGTAACAGTACAAATGTCTTTTAAGTTGTTTTCATCTAGGTTGTTAAACAACTGAGATAATATAAAAATAATTTTATTAATACAGTGTTTATTATTGGCTGTGTACAACAATTTGAGTTTTCCTCGGTCAAACATAATCTATCTATCTCTCCCTCCCTCCCTCTCTCTTTCTCTCTCTCTCTCTCTCTCTCTATATATATATATATATATGTATATATATATGTATGTATATATATACATACATACGTATACATATATACATATATATACATATATATATATATTTAAAAATGTTTAACCAGCCGGGTGTGGTGGTGCATGCTTGTAATCCCAGCGCTTGGAAGGCTGAGTCAGGAGGATCAATGTGAGTTTGAGACCAGCCTGGGCCACAGAAGTGAGTTCAAGGCCAGCCTGAACTGCATAGTGAGACCCTGTCTCAAAAAGACAAAAAGAAAAAAAAATGTTTAACCATTTTTATGCTGAGGCATTTAAAGTAATTGTTAATGTAACTAAGTGGGGACCCCTTGGGCTAGGAAATGAAGGACAAAATTTTGTGGCTCCCCTGATGGAACTTCTCTATTTCTTTCCAGAGTCATGTTGTCACACAATATTAAATAAATTATTGTAATATATTTAAGTTGACTGTAATAAGTTAAATTTCTGATGTCTAACATATGTCTTTCTTAAGATATTTAGATGCTCCTGGTTAAACTTACAAAACTATATTAAAAAGGCAAAGTTTCTATATTAAAAAATAGTTCGTTGTGTATTCTATTGTTAGGCTTTTGGTGACTCAAAACTGAGCTTTGCAAGTTAGACTATTTAATTGTTAACCTAAATAATGTTTTCAGTAAGCAGTTTATGATTGGTTAAGTTGGTGACTATTATCTTAGTTTATGATGTGACATATATTATTTTAATATATATGTATATGAAAGCAAGATGCACTGAAATTCTAAGCCTAAATGGCACTCTATTAAAGCATAACAAAGGTAAAAGTGTCCTTATGTCACTTAATATTTTGTTATTAAATAAATACAACTAAGTACAAAGTTATTTTATTCTAAAATAGAGATTTAAATGTACTTCAGAAATTAAAAAAAGAACACCTAATTGTTTGATATAGTAATGTTGTCATGCTAAAGTGCTATTTCCTTTGGTTTCAAATTTTCTCTGTGAAACTTTATAATTGTTATCTGTTAACATTCTACATAAATTTACTTCTAAGACAATCATAATTGGTAAAGAAATAACAGTCTCTAGTTATACTATATATTTCAAGATGCATGATGTCCAGATAAGATAGCAACAGTTAAACCTACTGGTCCTGCTGCAATACTGGTGTAACTGATCTCCTGGGTGTTCAAGAACTAAGGTTTGGAGATCGAGGATAAGAAAGATAGCTGGACTATCAAGACAGTCAGTAATTTAGCCCTGGCTCTCCAAGGTCCATAGGGACCCAAGACATGAGATTTTTCCTTCCGGATCCTACAACTCTGGTGAGTTGCCAAACATCCAGAGTACAACCACAGAAACCAGGAGATAACTAATGAGCAGTGTGCTAAAACGGAGCATCCCCAAAGAGAGAAATGTCTGTGATGCTTCCATGGGAAGCTAAAAAGTTGAACAATGCCATGACTCATCCTAGCAGAGGAGCTAAGAGACTCCTCACATAGCCCCCAAAGTAACCCCCAAGTAGCCTTAATTGACCTTGATATATACAATGAGAGGGAGTTTTGATTAATACAGGTCTCGCTTTAATTTGGCCTTAAACTCCAAGCAGAGAAGTATAATGAAAATGATGCAAAAGAATTAATAGTCACATAGGCTATATATAAAAAGAAAGCCTTGATCACTAACCTGATCCCTGCTGAGTTTTTCTGTCACATAATACAGTAGCTGACTGCTGTTGTAGTTCAATGACAGAAAGTTATGGTGACACCTACAGTTTTAAAATTTTTTTTTTAGCCAAAATTGCCCTTTGAAACTGCAAGTCTATCTTCTTGAAACTAAAACTAGAAGGATTTGTGCACTGATGAATGTGAAATGTTTGTCTTCAGGTACATAATTCACATCAGATGAAAAAAGATCTTAATACGATAAAAGAAATATCACACCTATAGAAAATTCTATGAGCAGATCAGTCTAGGTCTCAGCTGGTTACAATCTCTTTCCTAATCTCCTAAAAGAAGTTTCTGGACCCAGATCCTTCCCCTAGTCTATCCTTCCATTCTGGTGCTTAGGTTTTGGTCATATATGTTCAATCTTTGGGTAAATTTGCTATTTTCACTCTCTTAAGTTTCCAGGTAGTCAAACTTGAATGATCATGCAGGTGGAACCAATGATGGTAAAAGTACCAGAATCTTTTTTTTTACCAGGGTCCACTAGATTGACCTTCTGAAGAGAGCTCTCCCAGTATGACTTCCATTCAAGGCGCCTTAGACTAATTCTTTGGGGGAAAACCTTGACCGCTCTCTCCACTGCACCAAACCCTTCTCAGATTGGAGCAGCTAGTCTGCAACATTGCCCTTTCTTCCCTAATGGCAGTTAGAGTATCTCTTCAGATTGGGGAATATGACAGATAACACATTTGATAATCAGAGAGGGACTGGGCACTCCAGGAAGTCAGAATGAAAAATAAAAAAGAAACTAGAATTATGGCTGGAGGCGAATGTGAAGACAGGCAGGGCTCAGCATGGAGATGCAATGGTCAAGCCTGTGAGCAACTTGAGATTGTACTGTAATTAGCAGACCCTGTTTAGTGAAACCAGATAGGGCATCTGATGTAAGTGGGCAACCAGATCATCTGGATCTATACTCTCTTCTCTTTCCAAGAATTTCTTTTTTTTTTCATATCCTTACTATATTACTTGCTTGTTGGATCAATCTTAGCTAAGTAACTATACTTGTAATCCTCTAGGTTGATTATAATTTGATCCATGATGTGCCCACATTGTGACTTGGCTGTATAAATTCCTCCCGACCAAGGGCCTTAGTGGCCAGCCACTCACAACCCCACCTGGAAATCCAGGAACTATTCTTCTTTGCCTTAATCTTAATAAAATTCTCCTAACTTCTTTTTTTGGTTCATGACTTCATGTCTTGATGCTGTGAGACCATAAACTTGGCACTTTGGACATCTAATAGGGCCGAGTCTGTAATGAGAACATGATTTGAGAAGCAGGTGGCTTCTCAAGACTCCTAACCAGAGATCTAGTGGCACAAGAATTGACTACACAGGACTGAATGAATTGATAAGAGAATATTGTGGGTTCTTAAAAATATTGCTAATATCTTATTGTTCTGGAGCCATGATGAATTCCAATTTCTTTCCTTGTGCTATGTATACCACAAAAATTTCATATACTTTGCTCTTGCAAGAAAAAGAATGATTTTGGAAAATAAAAGCTTATTGTCCCTTGCTTAGCTGCACTATAATTTGGCAACTTACTGAACATTCTTATTTTCATAGTCTTTGGCATAGATTTAATGATTTGTTCTCTCTTGTTAACAAGGTATAACTGGAAACACTGTTTCTGCTATGAAAGCATTATCATGAAAGTAATGTTTATGGATAATGCTTATTTATTCAGATATTACCAGGCACTTCTGGAGGACAAAGCATGACTCTGTGGAACTAATGCTTACAAAACCTTGGGAAAATTGGCCTAAAACTTGGGCTATGAGGTTCCCAGCATCTCAGCTAATAAAAAGGTTAATTCCTGGAAAATCCAGGAAACTTGATATATTTTGAGGACACTGGAAAGAAAAAAAAATCATATTCATATGCACTAGTGATTATAATTTTTAAGGATAAGTCAAAAAAATAAAACAAACAAATTTAACCATACATCTGTGTTTGAAAAGTGGCTGCTCAGATTGACTCCCTAACCTTAAAGAGATTTGAAAAGTCCCCAAGGAGAAAATTTTGCAGCAAGCTTAAGAATGTATGTGGCAAATTATTCTCTTTGCACCTATTTAAATAATTAGACCATTCTTTCTTAGTGATCATAAGGTTTTTTTTTTTAATACCAGGAATCAAATTCATGACCTTGCCGGGCATGGTGTCACACGCCTGTAATCCCAGCACTCAGGAGGCTGCCGCAGGAGGATCAGTGTGAGTTCTAGACCAGCCTGGGCTACAAAAGTGAGCTCAAGGCCAGCCTGAACTGCATAGTGAGACCCTGTCTCAAAAAGTAAAAAAAAAAAAAAAAAAATTCATGACTTCATGTTTACTAGAAAGGTGCTGTGCTCCTGAGCTATATCCCCAGCATGATCATGAGGTTTTGATTGAAAGAATGAACGCACGTATATCATACCTTGAGTTGCAAATGCTTCTGATTGTAATTAGGTTCCCAGACAAAAGTGTTCAACAAAATTTTGTTTCCATTTGCAAAATCATCAGGTGAAAAACTTAACTGTGGTGATTTCCACAAATGTAGCCAAATCATAAAATAAATGAAGTCATAAACAGGCATTACTGTATTATGTTTAGGTTCTAGGTCTTTTCATTGTTTCTGAGCTATTTTTATAATACTTTATAAATATAGGTAACTGAAGGATATGCATGTTTTGCCTCTCATGGTAAAAGTTGAGTTGACTCCTCTTTTAACTCCATCATTAGAGAACACAGTTTGAGTAGCTAGTAACAAGTTGGATGGAGAGATAGCTTGGTGGTCTGTGCCTACCTGGCAAGTGCAAGGACTTGGGTTCGAGTCCCTCTACCACATGCCGTGCTGGCTGGCATAGCATGACCCTATGCCAAATAAATAAGCCAATAAAATAATTTGCACTTGACCATGTTACTTTCTCAAATTGTTCTTCTTTATCAAGTTTTCAATCTTTTCAATAACTAGCCATAATTTTCAACTTCCAAGATCCTTACTGAAAACCATGTCGTCTTATTACTGACTCCTCCACTGATCTGAGGAAGTTTTGCTATTTGAACACTAATTACATGATACAAACTTTGAAGGACTCACCACCCCAGCTGACCATGTGTAGGCTATTTTTTTTCCCCTAGATAAGATATTGTCTGCATCACTAGTAAAGTCTAGTAGGGGCTGGTGAGATAGCTCAGTGGACTGAAGTGCCTTCTTAGGCAAGTGCAGGGACCTTGGTTCAATCCCTGGCACCACATGCCATGCCAGCCCTGCCCCCAGGACGGGCCGAGCTGGCCATTGTCTGGACACAGCGGTGTATACCTATAATCCCAGTCCTGGGGAGACTGAAAGTAGGAGGATTACCATGAATCCAAGCTGTGTAATGAGATCCTGTACCAAATACATTAAAAAAAGAAAAGAAAAGAAAAGTAGAGTGAAGTGGTTGTGTTGCTTGGCATAGAATGTTATCCAGAATCCTTCCCTAAGTCACCTATGCTCATAGGCTGGGTTTTCAGAAGTGGCTGGAGGTAGGGGAGTGAATGTGGATAGATGGTACGTGGTACTAAACTAGCCCACTGATTGGCTTAGCACAGTTCTGGGTGGGTAGTGGAAGCCTCACCCTGGATGTGGGTGGTATCATCCCAAAGACTTGTAGCCTGAATGGGATGAAAGGGACAGAAGACTGCCTCCTACCTGCCCCATCATGAACTGTTCCTCTGTGAGACCTCTACCGTGCTTTCCTGCCTTGGAATCAGCCAGCAATCAACTGAAGCCTCTGCTAATTGAGAGCTGAAATAAACTTTTCCTTATTTAACTTGTAGGTGTCAGGTACTTTGTCTTAGCAATTAAGAAATGAGAAAAGTAAGCAAAACTGTGTCATTTTATGAGCGGTAACTAAGATTATGGGCAATGTCTCCAGGATCCCTGACATCCCAGGTCGTCCACAAACTTTTAGACACTCCTTCCACCCAATCCTGGTTATTCTAAAAGTTTAACTCCTGGCTCTTTATTTTGATAGAATTTTTAAAAAAATGAATATTTTAGTTTTTCATTTGAAGGATCTAATTTAAGTTGTTTAATCAACAGAACTCTACAACAACTGTGAATAGGTTGTTCAAGGAGTTTTCTAGGAATATCATCTGTAATAATCTTCAAGATTATTCTTTCCTTCCAATACTCGGGATTGAATCATAGAACATTTACACTGAACCAAATGCCTGTATCTTTTTCTTTATTATTTAAAATTTGTGAAAGTCTCTTACTAAATGCCCAAGCTGGACTTGAAGTTGAGATCTCCTATTTCAGTCTTCCAGAGTACTGGAATTATAGATACGTGCCATCATCCTGAGCTAGAGACAGATCTTTATACTCCATTTTAACTTACTTAGATTATAATTATTTCTAAATTGCTTGGTGATAAATGATATTCATATTTATATTTGATGTTTGTTTACAATGAAGATGATATTAATAAGAAAGAATATAAATTTTTTTTTTTTTTTTTTTGTCTTTTTGAGACAGGGTCTTGCTATGCAGTTCAGGCTGGCCTTAAGCTCACTTTTGTAGCCCAGGCTGGTCTCGAACTCACACTGATACTCCTGCCTCAGCCTCCCAAGTGCTGGGATTACAGGCGTGAGCCACCACGCCTGGCTAAGAATATAAATATTTTGATTAGAAGAAAAAACAAATTAAGGTATGTTTAGGTATAGATGAATAGTGTTGAAATATTGTAGATGACAAGGGTGTGGCTCTGATAGGGTAAAATGTTTTTATCCTGAAACCACTTAAATTATAACCATTTATGAGTATGTACAAATTCTGTTTATGAATTAGCAGCTACATTAACATAGTGCTGTGTGCTAGGAGACAGTCACATGGATGAGCTCACATTCTAGTGGTGAATATAGAACATAAACAAAAGATCAAAAGATTAGAGTGCCACCAGTAATGATGTTTTGTATTTTATCCCACATTTTTTTTTTTAATTTTTGAGGCAGGGTCTCACTGTGCAGTTCAGGCTGGCTTTGAGCTCACTTTTGTAGCCCAGGCTGGTCTCGAACTCACAACCATCCTCCTGTCTCAGCCTCCCAAGTGCTGGGATTACAGGCGTGAGCCACCATGCCTGGCAATGTTTTGTATTTTAAAGAGAAAAAAAAATAAACAAAAATCAATAACAAGAACAAAGACAAAAACAAAGCAACAAAGAGGAAAGTTATTCAGCCATGGCTGTTATATTGCACATTGCTGTACTCAATGAAGTTGCTCATACAGATCTTATAACAAAGAACTGGTCAAAGAAAAGTGATTAAACACTAACTTTTACCTTCAGAAAACCAACAGAAGTCAGCAGTACAAACACCTCTGCTATCCTGTGTGTATACTTGGATTTTTCCCCCCTTCCTTTTTTCTTTTCTTTTCTTCTTTTTCCCATCTCCATTGTTTTTTCCTCATGTTCAGTTTCTTTCCATTTTATTGTATCTATTGTACCTTCCAGATTTTATTTATTTTTTCAGGTTTTTATACTAGGGAAACAATACAGTGATTACACATCTGGGTCTGACTTATTTCACTTATAAATATAGCCTCTAGTATCCATTTACCTACACAAGCCTCAAGTTTATTTTTCTTTATAGCTGAGTGATACTTCATTATATAAAAACACCACATCTTTTCTATCCATTCCTCAGGTGATAGGCATTTGGGTTGTTTCCAAGATTTAGCTATGACAAATCGTGCTGCCATAGACATGAGCATATATGTATCACTGTGGTATGATGTTTTCAGTTCTTTTGGAAAAACACCTAGATTGGGAATACCTGGTTTGAATGGCACTTCCAATTCTAGTTTTCTTAGGGGTCTCTACACTGATTTCCATAATGGTGTACCAGTCTACATTCCCACCAACAGTTCCTCTCAGGAAGTAGAATGCTGATTCCTTCTTTAACCTCTTTAAATACATTATATTTTGTGCTGAGTCACTCTGGGACAGGCCCTGCCCCATGGGGTAGGACCCCCATAGCAAAGTGCCTAAAACCACTGAGAGATCCAGCCAAGCTGACACAATGTATTGACCACTACACCAGTGCTATGGAACATTTTTCCCTGTCTTTGTTTACCATTTGTATTTCTTCCCTTGAGAAGTGTATTTGTTTACTATGAGTCCCTCTTTGTAAATATATACCAGTAAATATATATCTATAATGTAATTTTAGATGCTATAGTATTTTGTTGTGTAACTGACCCATAATTTTTCTTTCTTTCTTTTTTTTTTTTTTTTTTTGGTACTTGGGATCAAACTGGTACCTTACATTTGGCTGGTAAGTGCTTGTGCCACTGAACTATCTCCCATGCTCTGCACCATCATCTTTTATAAAGGCATTTGTCATAGTCGGGTATTTATAGACTTTAAATTGTCACTGCAATGATCATTGCTATAGATACATAAATATATAATAATTTTCTTCCTAAGATAAATCTCTATGGGCAAATTTCTGAGTCAAGGGCAGTTACATTTTTAAAGCCTTTGTTTTATATGACTAAATTGTATTTTACCAAGGTGGACTATCATATATATCTATATCTATATCTATATCTGTATCTATATCTATATCTATATCCATCTAATCTATCTTTATGAGGTAACTGCTTCTGATTCTGGGGCTATTTCTGAGACAGCTTTGTAATCAGAAAAGCGGCATGTTAATAAATAGTCTGTGCAAACAGAAGGCTGCTGAATTCACAGCACAGGAACAGAGGGATACAACAAAACAGGATAGCACTCAACACATACACAGCAAAGTCGCTATCATCGGGTGCAGAGCTTGCCTTTGCCAGTGAAAGCCTTCATTTTGAGTGACAAATCAGATGTAGTGCCACCTGCAAGCCCCTGTTCAGCATCTTTCCATTGTTTTCTCTGAATGTAGTTTCCCTCAACCTTTAAATGTAAAGGCTGGGTGTTCGAAAAGGCGCAAGAGTCTAGCTTCAAAGAGCAACCGACTATGGCAGCATTCTTGCTCTCTTTTTGATGACGTCTGTGTGAAATTTGTCACTTTCTCTTCTTGAATGTATTGTATGGTCACGTTAAATGTCACTCTTTGAAATGTCATTTAGAGAAAATAATTGCATTAGTTACAAATATCTAGATAGGGCACACGCCCAGAATGAGATAGCAGGCAGACTTCACACATTTTCTTCACATAGCTGTCCCTGAATGTCTTGTAAGCTGATAATTAGGTTTCTGGGGTTTCTTTCTCATTAATAGGCCTGATTCTGTCAAAACTCCCATTGAGAGTGAAATTTATTTAATGGAGAAATTAAATTCCAATATAGAAAGAAAAGCCAGGAATTCCTTCCACATCATCCAGTGATTTCAGAATCTCTTTCAACTGGGTGTCTTAAGATGATTTAATAAGAGTTGTTTATTGTTCCAAACCTAACTAGTGACTCCCGGGTTTATCTATTCTATTCTATTCTATTCTATTCTATTCTATTCTATTCTATTTATTTATTTATTCTATTTATGTATTTGGCACAGAGTCTCACTATGGAGCTCGCACTTGTAGTGATCCTCCTGTTTTCAGCCTCCATAGTGCTGGGATTACAGGCATGCACCACCTTGCCTAGCTCAGCATGCCTTGGGTTGGGGGTGGGGCTGGTTCATCCTTGAGGATGGGGGATCTAACCTTGCTTGCTGTGCTTGCCAAAGCAGGTGCTTAGTCTGCTGAGCTATCTCACTGTCCCGACTTTGAGATTTAAAACAGTATATGTCAGTTATAGCTATTTTCTTTTTACTCTATGTCTTCAAATTGAAGCTCTAGGCCATCTTCTGCAGCAGAATCTCTCAAGGGTCATGGAGTGGAATCAGTCACGTGTCTTCCAGTGCAAGGTAGCTGTCTTATTTACTTTCCTTGTTTCTGGGAAAATATTTAACACCCACAAGTTAAAGGAGTAAAAGTTTATTTTGACTCACAGTTAGTAAAGGTCTTAGTCCATACTTGGCTGGCTCTGAGGCCAGGCTGCATAGCAGAAAGCTGTCTCAGAGGAGAAAAGCTCATGGAAAGTCAGGCAGAAGGCAGCAAGCACCAATAGCAGTAGCAAGCCTGACTTTTTTCTGAGTATCCCAAACAGACCCAGGCTGGAGTTTCCATCTTTCATACTCTTAATCTCAGCATCACCCTTAATCTACGCTCACATATCCTAAGTCAGCCACCTTTGGAAGCCCACCTATGGTCACAGAAGGCTTTAAGGGGATAACTCCATACAAGCCATAACAATAGTGGAGCCAGAAATGGGTCCTGGAGAATAGTGGTATACAGGCAAGTGAAGAGGTGGGGAGGAAGTTTTGTGGGAATACACTGAAAGAAGTGACCTAATAGCTTCTTGCAACATCAGAGAAGGAGTCCAGGTGTGGTGGTACATGCCTGTAATCCCAGCACTTGGGAGGCAGGAAACAGGAGGATCACTATGAGTTGGAGCTGCATAGTAAGACCCTTCACAAACCAACAAAACAAAACAAAACAAAACCCCAATTCATCAGTGTAGATTCGCGTGGATAACCTTCATCTCATCCCAGGAAGAATGAGTAAGAATTAGCTAGGCAGGGAGAATGGACAGAAGGAGGATTATATGAGGATGTGTGTTAGTGGAACCGAATTAAAGACAAAAGAGTAAGGTTTGAGAAGATGAAGAAGATATCTGGAAAATGACCTGAGGGAATCAGACAGGATTGTCTCTCTAAAACTTTTGCCGTTACCAGTTCTGCTTGAGCCTGTTACCTTTGTGGATGGACTAGTGTTTTTACAATGGTAACGTCTTTCTTCGTTTCAAGAATCCAGTGATTGGGGTGAGATAAGGGTTGTGTGATTATCTGAAGCTAGAGGTCAGAGAGTAAATGGAGGGTTCATAGTGTGGAAAAGGTGATGAGCCAAAGATAGAAACCTGAGAAATATTAAGATATTAAGTGCTATCTTTAGGGGCCAGGGAGATAGCTCAGTAGAATAAGTCTTGCCTAGCAAGCGCAAGGTCCTGAGTTCAATGCCTAATATCACCAAAAAAAAAAAAAAAAAAAAAAAAAAAAAAAAAAAAAAAAAAAAAAAAAAAAAAAAAAAAAAAAAGATGTCATCACTGTAATCTCAGAGCAGTGGTGTTTCTATTTATTTTTGTGCTTTTGTATAGGAGGTACAGATTGGAAGAGATTTGTAAGTCAAGAAAAATTGATTAGTCATACGAAGCTCTACTGTTGAAGTATTGCATCAAGCAGAGGTCTGGAGGGCTGAGGTCCTCTCATGAGGTGACCCTTTGCTTCCTCGGTTGTCTCTTCAGCATGGCAAAAAATCAATAAGGCTGACTCAGAACCAAAAATCTCTCTTGAATAGAATGAAGAACTGAGAAAACAAGAGTGAAATAAAGCAGACATTTCACTGATAATGTTGCCAAGGGAAGGTGCGTAGGAGAGTTGACACATAGCAAGTGAGCTGTAGGTGGGGGAAGCTCAAGGTGATTTTCTCAGCCTAATGTCTTTGCTTTGTCCATATGTATAGGGGTAAGCTGATTTTCTAAAAATAGCTATTTCTTTGAGTTGGGGTCTCTGTCTTTGTTTTTGGGATGCACCAAGGTTTGTAGGAGCTGTGGACACAGAGGAAAAAGTAACAATTGTCCCACAAAGAGTAGCCTTCTCCACTGTATCATACCCTACACTGCCTGATTCCTCCCTGTCTTTACAGAGGTGATTTTATGATCATCTATTTGATCCCTGTTTTTTTTTTTTTCCTTTTTAACAAGGGAAGGAACTCAAGTTCAGAGAGGTTGGAGGACTTGTCCCGAGTCAGTCAGGGAACCAGAGCCACTTCTGTGTGATAGTCCCACCTTCTGTCTCTCACTGAGATGCTTCTTAGATAGCTAGTACTCGCCTGGACTGGAGGCACAGCTACTACTTTTGTTCCCCAATTATTAGTGTGCTCTAATATTGATAGAACCAGATTTTTAAAGCCCAATTTTTAGAATATAGAGGAGATGCATTTTTTTTTTTTTTTTTTAGAAATAAATATCCTTTACCTGTCAGGTCCAGTCATGGAAAGAGCTATGCTAGGTATTTCAATGACAGAGTATTAAATACAAGGTGTTGTTTATATAGGTATTGGAAATTTGAGAGAGCAGAAGAGGATGATAGAGCAACCCAAGGGGTGGGGGAGAAAGGCTTTAGGCAGAAGTCATTGTCCCTGAGGCTGGAGAACTAAGAGAATCTGTAGTATTATCTAAGCCTGGGCTTGGAAGAGAGAGATCACACATGGGGCCCAGAACTTGCAGGGTAATGAGAATTCCCTATTTTCATGGGGGGAGCGGTCTGAGCTGCTCATTGGCGTCCAGGTAGCTACAGCCAGTGCTTGGATTACTGACAAGGTACATGGTCCATTGGGCAAAGGATAATGGTATGGCTGGAGTAGCTGGTGTGGAGCTCAAAAAACCTGGAGGCTGGAGTTTCTCTGCCCACTAAAAGCAAGTAAGGTGTACCAGCCTGTTGCTTAATCCTATTTTCCAATGTTCTTCTCTCAGTACAGAATTCAGTCGCAACCTGAAATCTATGGTTGGCAGAGACCCAACCTTGTCCTGACAGAATTGGGCACAGAAGTGTGTGATTGTGCCAAAACTGCAGGACAGCTGGAATAGACACACCCATTTCCCTCTGTGGGAAGCGCCAGAGTCCGAATTCTTATCTCCTCACGTCTACTTACTGTGCGAGAGAAATAATTGCTTTTCCTAGCATTCTGCTATCAAAAAGAGAGTCAGAGATTATAAATATAATGGTTCTCTTTCAAGTGAAGAATTTGGCTTTTTAAAAGATATGTAAATGAAAGAGCCCTTCCACTACCCACTGCTCACTAATATACTTGGCCGCTTCTTCTTACAATCCAGTTGCAGTAGATTATCTGGTACTATCAGTATCTCTGCTCTCTTCAGAGTTTTTATAAGAGAAGCCTCTTAATCTTCCAGGGAAGGTATTTTAAAGAGCAATGTCACAATTAAGAGGTGCTGTTCTTTTTTTTTCTTGTCATACTGGGGATTGAACTCAGGACCCTGCACTTTCCAGGCAAGCGCTTATTCTACTGAGCTATCTTCCCAACCCTAACTGTTCTTCTAATAGGCATGGGACATGGTTTTCTAGAAAGTGTGTATGTTAGTCGTTTTCATTGCTTTATTAGCCTTTCATCTTACCTTTTTAAGAGTTTCACTGAGGTACAGTGACACACAGCGCTTTGCACCTGTCTGTGTGCACAGCCTGGCATGTGTGTAGTTGTGAAGTTGTCACCACAACCAAGATGCAGACATAACCACTGACCCTCTAAATTCTCTCCTACACTTTAGTAGCTGCTCCTCTTGCCACCACACCCTAGTCCCACCCCACTGTATCTGTAGGTGTCTACAGATACAATTTTGTCACTACATAGTCACATGTTAAGGGCTACCAGGGGAAACAAGTAGATGCAGTGGAACTTATAGTACTTGGTTACATCTCTCTTTGCCTGCTCTGGTCTGAATATGCACGTCCTCTCTAAGCCCCTGTGTTAAAATCCCAATTTCAAGTTGATGTGTGCAGAGGTTGAGCCTGTGGCAGTGAGAGAACAGAACTCTCAGACATGGGATCAGATTTCTTATAAAAGAGGTCCAGGAGGACCTCTAGCCATCTTTGCTCTGTAGGGACACAGTGAGAGGGCACCAACACCAACTCCGCTGGTGCTTTGATCTTTGCTTCCCAGACTCCTGACTATGAGAAATAAATGTCTTGTTTTATAAGCCTCCTTGTTAAGGTATAGCAGCCTGAATGGACAAAGACCCCATCTTCTCCTGAGTGAATCTGACTTAATGCCTTGAAGGCAGTGGAATCTGTAGAAGACCTTTCCCCAGCCTTTTTGTCTCCTCCTTTACCTCCTCCTCCTCTTCCTCCTCCTCCTCCTCCTC
>PVJA010048323.1:0-14262 GCA_004027025.1 Myocastor coypus | reverse complement strand
CTCACGACCTTGCACTTGCCCAGCAGGCACTTGTGCCTCGGAGCTATCTCCCCAGCCCCTAAAAAATCTTTTTAAATTCTAGGAAATATATAGCTTTTGGTTTAAATCATGGTTCAAGTTCTCATAGTATGATTCCTTTGGCAACTTTATGTTTTAGCCTTATTTATTTTATTTTATTTTATTTATTTATTTAGTCTTTTTGAGACAGGGTCTCGCTATGCAGTTCAGGCTGGCCTTGAGCTCACTTTGGTAGCCCAGGCTGGTCTCAAACTCACACCCATCCTCCAGTCTCAGCCTTCCAGGTGCTGGGATTACAGGCGTGAGCCACCATGCCCGGCTAGCCTTATTTATTTTAGACAGGGTCTCACTATGCCATTCAGGCTGGCCCTAAGCTTACTTTTTGTAGCCCCTAGGCTGGCCTGGAACAGTGATCCTCCTGTCTCAGCCTCACGAGTGCTGAAGCCTTAATCTTTTAATCTGTAATACAGACAGAGATAATTCTACGTCTTTTAGGAATAACTAAGATACAAAGTATCTGGCACATAGTTTGTCTCCTGCCTACCTTCAAGGGTACATATAGCTCAAGCAGAAAAGGTATCACAGGCAGGCGCTGCGCCACTGAGTTATATCCCCAGCCCAGAAAATGCATTCCAATCTGTACCTCTCGTCCGGCCTTGGATGAGGGTGCCTGCCAGGAATGTGTTCTTCTCCACTCTTGTCCCAAGTGATAGTATTTTGGCCAGGTAGTAACAAGGCTGCCTACCCCAACTTACTGAAAAACAGGGAGCTGGTCTTGGGAGACTTGGGAAGACTAGCGCGGGGGTAGGGACACCCTGCAAGGGCTCCCTGGGCTCTACATCTACGTTTTGAAGGGGAGCTGTATGCTGGGGACCGTGAGGGCACCGACACTCCTTCCTCACGAGGGCATCCGGCTGTCTTAACAGAACTTGCTCAGCTTGCTTCGGGCCCCCCAACGTGGCAAGAACCTACCCTTTGCAGCGCCAGGCGCCGTGCCTCACTCTCTCTATCTGCGGACTCCAGTTCCCAGGATGCAGAGCAGCGGCCAAACTACCTCTTCTTCCATCCCCCTACCGGGAAAGATTGCCCCTGGTCAAGGCAAAGAGGCAGCAGGAGTTTCAGGGGCCAACGACTACAAGCGGACAGAACTCGAGAGTGGCCCGAGCCCTAGCTGTGCCGCCCAGGCGGGAGGGGAGGCAGTTCCAGGGCCGTGGCGCTGAGGAGGTGGGCTTCGTTCCCACGTGTTTGCCCAGCCACCGGCCCGGCGTAGTCGGGGTTAACCCGAGGCGGAGGGATCCCGCACCGTGTGCGTAAACTGCAGAGTCACAGCCTTCCCTCCGAGAGGACTGTATCCCTCCGCCGCCCCGCTCCAACACAAAATAGGCCCACATCTTCTCCTTTCTCCCCTTCTCGAGTGGGGCTCCCCGAGCAAAAGGCACCCCCCAGATCTCGCGCCGGAGACTTCACGAATCTCTACGCCTGCTGCCCAGATTTCAGGCCCCCAAATAGCCCTTTCCCAGGAACCACCCTACCGGCCGAGCAGGAGGCGGAGGGGGGGAGGCGGAGCGGCGCCGCGCTGCACTACTTTCCTCTCCGGTTGCAAATGGCTGCCTCGTTCCCCACTTTCCGCTCAGTTTCCTGACCCCCGGCGCCGGGAGCCGGGGCCGGGCCATGCACCTCTAGGCCCCCTGCGATCCCAGCCAGCCGGAGGTCTAGGGGTTCTGCAGACCAGAGCCAGCCAGGCCGGGGGCGGGGCAGCTTCCGAAGCCAGAGGGGAAGGGAGGCGAGCCCGGGGCCTGGAGCGGCCGGAGGGCAGCGGGCAGAGGGCTCGCGCCGCCCGCCCCTTCCTCTTCCTCGCCCACCTACCCTCCTCCCTTCCCCGGGGAGCCGGAGGTGGGGGGCCTGCAGCCGGCGGGGGCGAGCGAGCGCCCGGGTCGAGGAGCCCGGCGCTGGGTGTGTGTCAGGCTCAGCCCCGCGGCCGCGCCGGCCCCGCGTCGCCGTAGCTCGCGCGGCCCCAGGGCGCCGTCCGGGCGGGGAGAGGGGCTCGGCGCTGCCGCGAGGGGCTCACGTTCCATCCGGGCCCGGCGCGGGGCGGCGCGGCATTCCTTCCGGGCTGCCGGGGAGGCGCCTCGACGTTCCATCTGGAGAGCCTCGACGTTCCGCCCGAGCCCGGCGCGGGCGGCCGGGGCGCTGGCCGGGCCCTAGGACTCGGAGCCCGCCTGGCGACGCGGATGCGGAGCCTGCTCGCCCAAGATCAAAGCCACCGGTGCTCTCTTTGTGTCCGCTCGCGATCCGCCGCCCCGGGGCTGCCCATGGACACCTAAACTACTGGAACCCGACGCAGAGATCCTCCCTTTGGCGGCTTGCTTTTTTCGTGTGTGGGGGGGCAGGGTGGCCACTCCGACCTGGATTTACCGCTCTTGGCCCCCCTAGGCCCCCCCGTGCGGGGGGCGGCTGTGATCGCTCTGGCGGTTGGAGGTCGGGGAGCGGCCCGGGCTCTGGCCATGTTCTCGGATGAGGATTTCTGGATCGCCCTATGAAGAGGTGAGTGAAGTCCGCCCGGCCAGGGCCCAGAAAGGGTTGGACTGGGGGCCCAGCCAGATGGACTAGCTTGGCCAGTGGTGGCCTTCAGGTTGGAGAAGGGAGTGCCAGAGCTGGGGAGGGTGCCCTCGGCAGGGTCTGTCAAGGGAATCTGAGCCAGCTTCCAGGGCAAACCCGAGGCCTGGTGTCTTGGGGTGTGCCTCTTCAAAGAGTAGGGGTTCAGGGAATCCGGCAGTTTGGGATGCTGTCCAGATAGCCTCTTTGCTTGTTTGTTTTTGTGTTGAGGGGCGTTCGGCTAAAGTAGGACCCAGGCCCTCATGCCAGCACCAATCCTGGGCTGCTGCTGCTTCCCCCAGGGTTCCTGTGGGCCTTGGGACAGAACAACTTGGGATGAGGGGGAGGGTACCACTGCCTGATTGGACTTTAAGGCTGTTTCCACCTTTGAGGAATCGAGAGTAGCCTCTGGGAAACTCAAGGAACCCTGCACCCTTAACTAGACCTTCTCTGAGCAGTGGAGAGGAATTGTGGAAACTGACTAGTGTGATAAAGGGGGTGGCTGGGCAAGGAGGAGGCGGGACTGGGGGCCACTGTGGCCCAGCCGTTCAACTTTCGACTGCCCCTGCCTGGCAAAGTGACCCTAGTGAGGCCTAGTGCTGTCTTAGCCTGCCTTGCCTCCCCTCCTCTCAGGATGGACATAATCTCCAGGGGATTATAGAGGAGGCCGTTGAGATTTGTTCCCTGTGAATGTGGGCTGCAAAAAAATGGCTTTTGTCTCCTGCTCTCTGGGCCTGGGGTGGAGAGCTGACTGCCCGTGAGTCCATGGCCAGTCCTAGAGGCCCCTCCCAGATCTCGCTCACCGTTTTCTGGCCAGGGAGTGTTAACCAGTTCTCTGATCCTGCCCCAGCCATGCAGAGTAGGGTGGCCTGTACCTCTTTGGAGGAGAGAAGACTTAATCAGAGCTTTTTTCTGTTGGCAACCAGTGCCCCAGCTCTGGCAGGAGGTGCTGGGGGGGTGGGGTAGGGGTTGGGGGAGAAAAGAGTGCGTGTGCGTGTGCGTGTGTGTGTGTGTGTGTGTGTGTGTGTGTGTGTGTGCAGGAGGGATGTAGCTCGAGCCTCATGCCTCAGCCTCTAGGCCCTGGGCTACAACAGCCCTTTTCACACCTGTCGTGTTGCCCAGCAGGGATTTGGCTAGTGTATTTTGTGCCCGCACCCCACCCCCTCCAATATACATGTGCTGGATCTCCCTGAGTCCGGTTTTGGGACAGGAAAAGTGAGAGGTTTCTGGAGTCGAGAGGTGGCGCGGAGGTGGTGGAGTGAGGTGAGCTGTCAGCTCTACTTTTCTGTGGAGGGTCCCTCCTTTTGTGTCTCCAGAGAACTTCCTTAGGAGTGACTACATCTCATTAGCTGTGGCTGTCCCTAGGGAGACCCAAGGATAGAGTGAGGGTCTGCAGGGCAGTGTTTGGATCCTTCTTGGAGGGCTGACCCAAAATGGGGGTGGGAAGAGGTATGCTTTGGTTCTCAGGCTGGGAACCAGGAAGTCCTGAATCCCACTTAAGTGCTGTTCAGTCAAGGACCTGCTTTAGCTTTTCACCTGTTCAAGTCTTCACTTCCCCCTTGGCTGGGAAAATGGGAATAAAAACTGTTGATGTGACCTGAACTCAAGGAGGGGAGTGGCTGAGATCCATTGCTGCCTTCTGTCTTGCTGTTTTGGGCCTCTTTCATGTAGATTAAGGGGTATCAGCAGTTTTACTCCCTGAATCAAAAGACTAGCCAGTGCCTGGTCAGGCACTAGCCCAGCTCCGGGAAAACCCACTGGTGTATATGTGTGTCTGTGTGTAATGGTTGTGAGTGGTGGGGGAACTTCTGCCTTTATTTCCTTTGATGTGTTCAAGGGCTTCCCAGTGGGACCCAGCGCTGAGGTGCAGGTGCCGCACTGCAGGGATGGGAAGTAGAGTCTGAGGTTCAAGCTTCTTGGAGGTGACTTTGTATTATTTCTGGTGCAGCTTGGAGGATACCTTCCTTGTGTCTTAATCTCATCCTCTATGGCCCCATGCAGGAGGCTTTGACTGATGGCTATTGGTAGTATACTCTGTTCTCTAAGGCTGGATGAAGGTACTTTCTGTACCTTCCTGGACAGTGCCAGTTTTACCAGCCTGAGAAGACTGCGCTCGGGGGAGGACAGAGGAATTTGTCCTTCTGGCCTTGTGTGAGGCGGTTCTCCTCCTACCCATTGTATTATCGCTGTTGCTTTTTATTTCTTGCTATTTGTGGCTCCTTTGGCCTCAACTTTGAGAGCAGAGTTGGTAGAGAATCTTGTAGTTAAGATACATTGAGAAACCTTTGAGGCCCCTTTGGATCTTCTGAGCATGGCCAGGCCTTGAATGACTGACTGTGAAGAGGTTTCTGGCTATTGTTCCAATGTCCAACTCTACTTTTTACATAGTTCCTAAGGGCCTCTCAGAGCCCTAGAGCAGATTTGCTGTGAACTGACCAGGTGAGCCACCTTGGTTTCCTTTTAGATGTGGTTATGTGGCAGGGTTGGCTAAGAGAGATGGCTTGGGAATGGTCATGACAAGTATCAAATTATGCTCTAACGTTCCCAACTTAGTGTGACATGACACAGGAGGGCTATTGGCGACCCCTGTAAATAGAGTGTAACCTCAGGGAGAGAGCACTGCCCTTCTGACAATTAGAGAATTGATTAGCCAGTCTTGGGCACACCTCTGTGGGTTCTCCTGTCGCTTAGCACCAAGTGGTTGACTGGGTTGTTTGGTTTTCAGTTTGAGAAGGTAGGGTTTTCCTTACTAAAGTTGATGTCGACATGCTTGTTAAGTGGAAAATGTGAGAAGCATTTCTCAGGCTTTTATTATTTACAGTTCTTTCTTAGGAGTTTGTGCCACCCACCATGACCTGCTGTCACTGTATGCGGAAAACATTCCATTCTTTCTCTGATAAAGAGAGGGGTCTACCTTTCTCACTGATGGCTGCTGGTGCCTATTATCTATTCTCTTGTATTTCCCTTCCTATTTCTTGTTTCTATAACTATTCCTGCTTTCTGTTCTGTTTTTTGTACTATGTTTATATTCCTCTAAGACCAAGAGAAACATGTCCAAGGGTATGCGGCTCAACATTTTGTTAGGTACATCTTTGGTCATCTTTGGTGTGTTTCATTTGACTCTAGTACAAGTTGCCATATCTGAGAAGGGGAGAGGAGACCGTTTACCCCCCCCCCCCCACGTATGTGGAAACCCTGTTTGACGGAAGAGGAAGGAAGCTACTCTGTTGTGTCCTGCCCCATTTAGACCTCCAAGTGGCAATGTGCTTCCTGAGACTACAACTCCCAGCATGCTTAGCCTCAGGCTGGCTGCACATGCTCAGTAACTCTTAAGGCACTTCTGTTAACTACTAGGAACCTGAGAGAAGGAAAAGCAGTTGGCGTTGCCATGGGCAACGACCAGAGGCCTTCATGCTGGGTGAGAACCAGGGCTGATTCAGAGTTTGGGCTAAGGGTGGTCTTGCGCTCTAAATGAGCACATTTGGGTGGAAATTGGGGTTTCTTTTGTGATTAGGATGTCCTAGTTGAAATGAGTAGGGGTTGGAGAGATCCATTCATAAGTAGGTTTAAGTTTTCACTAGTGTTTTTTCTTGTTTTTATTTTTCTAAGACCCTAGGCCTTCAGGGAGAGGAATTTTTGTCTAGACTCAAATTTCCTGGGTCATGATTACTTCTGAGTTGGCACTGACAGGTCTCTAGGATGTTAGCTGAGGAAACATCCAGGCCAGGGCACAGCTCCCATCAGAAACCAGGGGCTCAGATGAGGCAAAGGGAGATGTTAGGTGTACACTAGATGTGCTTCTTAGTTGGATACTGTTGGCTTAGGAACTACCACAGAGGGTGGAAGTGGGGAAAGCAAAGTGGATTCCTTGAGAGTTCAGAGTGGGAGAAGAGTGTTTATTTGGGGAGGAGCTAGGCAGTGGAATGAGGGGTAAGAACAATTTTCTTTGCATTATTATGGGAGTTTGTAGGTAAGGTTTGGCCCTGTTGTCTGTAGGGTCCCATACCATTGACTGACTTCCTCCTAGGATACTGAGAAAAGAGGTTATTGGGGAGACATGCTGGGTATGCAGATATCTTTTGATACCAACAGGTCTCCCCGAGAGGGCCCTGCCCAGTCGGAGAGAGGGATGGACAGCCAGAAGCAGCCTGGTGAGGATAAAGATTCAGAACCGGCAGGTAAGTAGGATAAATTCTGTTTTTGCTAATGGCTTTGGCTCTTCATGGGCAACCCTGGTCTTGGCACCAGGACATGAGTTAAGGCTGTGTAATAGGTAAGTGAAGAATTTCACTCTTTGAAATGAGTTTTGTATAATCTCAGGTCTGGTATGTGGATTTAGGATTAAACTAGGCTGATATATACTTCTCTATTCATTCAGCTGATGGACCTGCGGCCTCTGAGGATCCAGGCACTACTGAGCCAGACCTTCCCAATTCTCATGTCGGGGAGGTCTCTGCTCCCAGTTCTGGGAGTCCCGGGCTTCAGGAGCCTCCCCGTGACTGCAGGTAACTCATCTGGAAGAAATGGACACACAAGAGCACATGAGGATTTGACTGGAGTGTGGGGCTCCAAGGAAGAGGATTCAGGGTTTGGGAGTGTGGGTATGCCGACTTGTGGGGTTGGCAGGGTCCTGGTGCTGTGCTGATGCTTGTGTGTCCACAGTGGGGGTCCGACGCGGCGTTGTGCTCTCTGTAACTGTGGGGAGCCCAGTCTGCATGGGCAACGGGAACTACGGCGCTTCGAGTTGCCATTTGATTGGCCTGGGTCTCTAGCGGTGGCCCCTGGTGGAAACACAGGGCCTGAGAAGGCTGTGCCGCCCAGCGAGGACCTACCACAGATTGGTTTCCCCGAGGGCCTTACACCTGCCCACCTAGGAGAACCAGGAGGTGAGTGGAAGGAAGCAGGACAGGAGACAGGGTAGGGACTGGGTTTCTCCTTGCTAACTGCACTCTGTTTTCTTTGCCACCCATAAAGGGTCCTGCTGGGCGCATCACTGGTGTGCTGCATGGTCAGCAGGTGTGTGGGGACAGGAAGGCCCAGAACTCTGTGGTGTGGACAAGGCCATCTGCTCAGGGATCTCACAGGTAGGGCTGAGGTTGAGGCACTGTAGGTGAAGGCGAGGCGGGCTTGCCCAGGGCAGGCAGGGCCAGGGGCTTCTGAGAGTCAGAGTTGGATGGGGGGGGGGGGAACAGCGCACACATGGGGCAGAGCTTTTGGCTGAAGTGTTTCTCTGGGAAAGCTGGCTGGCGCTGAGACCTTCTCTGCATCTTGGCAGCGCTGCTCCCACTGCACCAGGCTCGGAGCCTCCATCCCTTGCCGCTCACCTGGATGTCCACGGCTTTACCATTTCCCCTGCGCAGCTGCCAGCGGTTCCTTCTTATCCATGAAAACACTGCAGCTGCTCTGCCCAGAGCACAGTGAGGGTGCTGCACATCTGGGTGAGAAGCCCTGTCCTTTGGGCACGGGGCAAATTGGAGGCCAAATGTGCTTTCGATTTCAGTCACTCGTCAAAATCTAATTGTATCCCATCATTCTGGCCCACTAAATTAGATGTGGACTTTGTGGGTGTAGGGGCTCTGCCTGTGCCATTTTCCATGTGTATGGCACCAAGAATAGTACCTGGCATGTGTTGGAGAGGCATCCAGTAACTATTTGTTATTCATTCATTTAGTGCTCGTGGAATGCCTGTTATATCCGTAGTGCTATGTCTACTTGTGCCAGAAACCTGGAGCTAATCTGTGCTGTCTGTCCCGTCCCACCACAGAGGAGGCTCGCTGTGCAGTATGTGAGGGCCCAGGGGAGTTGTGTGACTTATTCTTCTGTACCAGCTGCGGGCATCACTATCATGGGGCCTGCTTGGACACTGCTCTGACTGCCCGTAAACGTGCTGGTTGGCAGTGTCCTGAATGCAAAGTGTGCCAAGCCTGCAGGTAAGAGGGAAGCCTTTAGAAGTATAGGTTAGGGTTGAAAATAGAGCTGGGGGGCCTGGTGGATGGCTCAGTGGTCTAAAGCACCTGTTTGGGGAAGCTTGGGCGGCTTCAGGGACCGCGGTATAAAAATGAGTCAATAAACAAAGGTTCTGAAACAAGAATAAAAATAATAAATAAAATAAAAAATTCTTAAAAAAAAAAAAAATAGCCGGGCGGGGTGGCTCACCCCTGTAATCCCAGCACTCGGGAGGCTGAGACTGGAGGATCGGTGTGAGTTCGAGACCAGCCTGGGCTACAAAAGTGAGCTCAAGGCCAGCCTGAACTGCATAGCAAGACCCTGTCTCAAAAAAGACAAAAAAAAAAAAGAAAAGAAAAGCAAATAGAGCTGGGCAGGAGGACCCTGTGCTGTACCGTGTGCCCTGCAGGAAACCTGGCAATGACTCGGAGATGCTGGTTTGTGAGACATGTGACAGAGGGTACCATACCTTCTGCTTAGACCCACCCATGGAGGAGCTGCCTGCTCACTCTTGGAAGTGTAAAGTAAGTATCTCCTGCCTCTGCCTCTCAGCGCACCCCCGCTTGGCCAGTCTCTGTTGTTGGTCTGACTAGGGCCTGTTTTATCCACTGCTTCCTGCTAGGCATGCCGGGTGTGTCGGGCCTGCGGAGCAGGCTCATCAGAGCTGAATCCCAACTCTGAGTGGTTTGAGAACTACTCGCTTTGTCACCGCTGCCACAAAGCCCAGGAAGGTCAGCCTGGTGGTGCCTCTGTCTGTAGCAAGTAAGTAGTGTGACAGGTTGAGATCAGAATGGGGTTAGAAGGACTGAGATTGGAGAAGCCCTCTTAAAACAGGGGGACTTTTAGTGGGGCACGCTAAGGTGGGCAGAACAAAGTGCAACGTTTAGGCTCACGCAGGCAGCTCTTGTGCTCACTGATGAAAGCTGTGGTGCCTGCTCCCTGTGCCCTCTGCAGATTTGCAGCCCCAGAGCCTGGCGACAGCCCCACTGCTAGGCCTGATGCTCTGTACGTTGCGTGCCGAGAGCAGCCAAAGAGTGGGTACATGACCTCTGTGCAGCCCAAGGAGCCGGGGTCCCTGCAATGTGAAGCCAAACCACTAGGTGAGTGGGGGTTGAGGGTCCCTGAAATGAACCCTCTTTATTCTCTGGCAAGAGACAGCTTTGCTTTGCCTCAGACCTGTACTTCTGTGTGGAGTAGGTCTGAGCTGGGTAGCAATGTACTGTGTTGTGTCTGCAGGGAGGGCAGGGGCCCAGCTTGAGCCTTGGTCAGAGGCCCCACTACCTGAGGAGAAGCCGCTGCTGCCCTTGCCCGAGGAGTCTCCCCTTTCCCCACCGCCTGAGGAGTCGCCCACGTCCCCACCTCCCGAGGCCTCACGCCTGTCTCCACCGCCTGAGGAGTCACTTGCGTCCCCACCGCCTGAGGTGTCATGCTTATCCTTGCTGCCTGAGGAGTCGCCCCTCTCTCCACCACCTGAGGAATCTCCTCTGTCTCCCCCACCCGAATCGTCATTTTGTCCACCAGAGGAGTCGCCCTTCTCTCCAGCAAAAGAGTCGCCTACATCTCCTGAACTTGAGACGCCCTTGTCCCCACCACCAGAAACATCACCCCTGTCCCCGTCATTTGAGGAGTCCCCCCTGTCTCCTCCACCTGAAGAGTTGCCCACCTCTCCGCCACCTGAGGCATCCCGCATATCTCCACCGCCTGAGGAGTCGCCCACGTCCCCGCCTCCTGAGGCCTCACGCCTGTCCCCTCCGCCTGAGGAGTCCCCCATGTCCCCTCCGCCTGAGGAGCCGCCCCTGTCTCCACCACCCGAGGCATCTCGTCTTTTCCCACCGTTTGAAGAGTCTCCCCTGTCCCCTCCGCCTGAGGAGTCGCCCCTGTCTCCACCTCCTGAAGCATCACGCCTGTCCCCACCCCCTGAAGACTCACCCATGTCCCCACTGCCTGAAGACTCGCCTATGTCCCCTCCGCCTGAGGTGTCACGCCTGTCCCCTCTGTCTGAGGTGTTGCACTTATGTCCACCCCCTGAGGAATCTCCCCTGTCTCCACCCCCTGAGGAGTCTCCTACGTCACCCCCACCTGAAGCTTCACGCCTGTCACCCCCACCTGAGGATTCCCCAACATCTGTACCACCTGAAGACCTTTCTGCCTCACCACCACCAGCAGACTCAGTCCTGTCACCACTGCCTGAAGAGCTGAGACTGTGCCCCCAGCCTGAGGAGCCACGCTTGTCCCCCCAGCCTGAGGAGAGGCCCCTGCCCTGTACCCAGCCTGAGGAGCTGCACCTGTCTTTGCAGCCTGAGGAGCCATGCCTGTCTTCTGAGCTGGAGGAGCCACGTCTGCAATCTCAGCCTGAAGAGCTACGCCTGTTCCCTGTGCCTGAGAAACCACACTTGTCCCCCCAGCCTGAGGAGCTGTGCCTGTCTCCTCACCCTAAGGAGCCCCACTTGTCCCCCACGCCTGAGGAGCTGTGCCTGTCTCCTCACCCTAAGGAGCCCCACTTGTCCCCCACGCCTGAGGAGCTGTGCCTGTCTCCTCACCCTAAGGAGCCCCACTTGTCCCCCACGCCTGAGGAGCCATGCCTGCCACCCAAGCCAGAGTTATCGTGTGGGTCCCCTGAGCCTGAGGAGTCTTCTGAGGTGCCAGGCCAGTGCCCCCCACCGGAGGAATTGTCCTTGTTCCCCCAACCTGGGAAGCCACTCTTATGCCCTTTGCTTGGAGAGCCGGCCCTGTCTGAGCCTGGGGAGCCACTGCTCTCCCCTCTGCCTGAGGAGCTACGCTTGTCCCCATCAGGAGAGCCATCTTTGTCACCTCAGCTGATGCCACCAGGTAAAGGAACATTGGGTGCCTCTTTTCTCTAGGTTGACCCTGACTTTGTACGGTACGTCTAATGTAAGGGCCCTTCTTTTTCTCTTTCCCCAGATTCTCTTCCTCCCCCACTCTCACCCATTATTCCATCTTCGGCCCCACCGCCTCTGTCTCCTTTGGGGGAGCTAGAGTACCCCTTTGGTGCCAAAGGGGACAGTGACCCTGAGTCACCCTTGGCTGCCCCAATCCTAGAGACACCCATCAGCCCTCCTCCAGAAGCCAACTGCACTGACCCCGAGCCTGTGCCCCCGATGATCCTGCCCCCCTCTCCAGGTTCCCCAGCAGGACCTGTGTCCCCCATCCTGATGGAGCCCCTCCACCCACAGTGTTCTCCACCCCTTCAGCATTCTTCACCTCCCCCAAACACATCTCCTCACTGTTCCCCTCCCGCCCCACCACTGTCTGTTCCCTCCCCATTGAGTCCCATGGGGAAGCCAGCGGAGGTCTCAGAAGAACCGGAGTCCCATTCGATGGAAGTGGAGAAGGACCTAGAACCTGAGTGCCCTGCTTTGGAGCCCAGTGCCACCACCCCCCTCTGCTCCCCTACTGCAGATCTCTCCTGTCCTGCTCCTAGCCCTGCCCCAGCCCTGGATGACTTTTCCGGCTTGGGGGAAGACACAGCCCATCTCACTGGGACTGATGCTCCTGGTTCACAGCCAGAGGCTGGGCAGACTCCTGGCAGTTTGGCTAGTGACTGTAAAGGCTCTCCTGTGCTCCTTGACCCAGAGGAGCTGGCCCCTGTGACCCCTATGGAGGTCTATGGCCCAGAATGCAAGCAGGCTGAGCAGGGCCCCTACTGTGAGGAGCAGGAGGAGCCCCCTGCGCCAGTGGCCCCCACGCCACCCGCTCTCATCAAGTCCGACATTGTAAATGAAATCTCTAACCTGAGCCAGGGCGATGCCAGTGCCAGTTTCCCTGGCTCAGAGCCCCTGCTGGGCTCTCCTGACCCCGAGGGCGGCGGCTCTCTGTCCATGGAGCTGGGGGTGTCTACAGATGTGAGTCCGGTCCGAGATGAGGGCTCCCTGCGGCTCTGTACGGACTCCCTGCCGGAGACCGATGACTCACTGCTGTGTGATGCTGGGACAGCTCTCAGTGGAGGCAAAGCCGATGGGGACAAAGGGCGGCGGCGGAGCTCCCCAGCCCGGTCTAGAATCAAGCAGGTGAGGAGCTGTCCAGCCCTGGAAGGGGTCGGGGCTTGTGTCTGAGTATAGTTGTCACACCGTCACGCTTTCCTGAACCCCACACTTGCTGAACTCCTGTGGTCCAGCTTCACATGTTAATAAGGAAAATACTGATAGGGGGTCAAAAGATTTGCCCAGGTTTTTTTTTTTTTTTTGCCTTTTTGAGACAGGGTCTCGCTATGCAGTTGAGGCTGGTCCTGAGCTCACTTTTGTAGCCCAGGCTGGTCTCAAACTCGCACCAATCCTCCTGCCTCAGCCTCCCGAATGCTGGGATTACAGGCGTGAGCCACCACACCCAGCTTTTTTCTTTTTGTTGCCCAGGTTTTGGTCACCCCGAAGTGACCCAGAAACGTGGGTCTCTTTCAGAGACCCTACTTTTTTTGTAGCACATACACCTTTTGTTGGGAGATGAAAGTGGGTCTGGTTGTGGATTTGGAGGTGTGGCTTTCTCTCGCTCCCTGAGTGAGCCTCTTGGGCTTTCTAGCCATCGCGCGCCCTCTTCTTTCTGAGCACCCAGCACACTGGACCTCGGCTTGCTTTTGTGACCCTTCTCTTCTCCGCCAGGGTCGAAGCAGCAGTTTCCCAGGAAGACGCCGGCCTCGAGGAGGAGCACACGGAGGACGTGGGAGGGGCCGGGCCCGGCTAAAATCAACTACTTCTTCCGTTGAGACTCTGGTAGTAAGGAGAGCCCTCACATTTCCCTAGCATGCATTATCTGGCACCTTTAAGCATCTTGTTTTCATCCTGCCAGATGGCTGCATGCTTGTAGCTTAGGGCAGTGATGGCCAACCTTTTAGAAGCTTTCAGTGATAGAAGCAGCCTGCCTTGGCCCACATCCTGTAGGTTACCTGCCCTCACCTCAGGTCTGGCTGGTTGAGTTTATGCTGCTGTCTGCTTGGCCTCCAGGCTTCTCTGACATCTCTGCCATAGTATGCAGGTTGCGGTTTTCTTGTTTCTTAGTCCTGGGATCCAGCCTTTGCCTCATCCAGGAGCTCTTGTCTCCTTCCCTACAGCAGAGAGGAAGTAGCAGGTCAGTTGGGGCATACTCACCCTCCTCACTCTCCCTAACCCTCTGTGACCAGGTGGCTGACGTTGATGGATCTCCCAGTAAGGAGGAGGAAGATGAGGAGGATGACACCATGCAGAATACTGTGGTTCTGTTCTCCAACACAGACAAATTCGTCCTGATGCAGGTACCAGCCTTGGGGTGGTGCTATCCCTAGCTCTGAGAGTAGTGCGCTGAGCACTGTGCATGGAAGGCAATCAGAGGGCAGTGAGGAGAAGCAGGAGCAGCTTGGCAGAGTGAGCTACGGGACCGAAGCAGCACTGTTTAGCAGGGAGAATGGTGGCGCCGGTCTTTGCCAGCTGGGGCGGGGGCGCGCCTGTCTGACCCCCAAGCACTCCGGGAGGCTCAAGTTTGAGTCCAGCTCAGCAACCTTGTCACTTACAATAACTTGTCTCGGGGCCCGGCGGGATGGCTCAGTGGTCTAAGGCGCCTGCTTGGGAAGGTTTGGGCAGCTTCAGGGACCGCGGTTCGATCCCCGGCACCACATGCTGCGCCAGCCCTGCCCTCGGGGCGGGCTGAGCCAGCCATAAAAAATGAGTGAATAAACAAAGAAAGGTTCTGAAAGAATAAATAAATAAATAAATAAAT